>JAQQSQ010002911.1:0-10122 GCA_028627145.1 Eidolon dupreanum | reverse complement strand
CCTGGGCCCCGCTGGGGAGTGGGCGGATGTGGGCGACGGGGATCGAGGCCTGGGCCCTGGGAGGGGCTGCGCCGTGGTCCTGGCCGCCGGGGCCCCCACCTGGGGCTGTCGGGGGGGACGCAGGGGCCTCAGCCTGTGGGGACGGCACCAGCTGGATCTGCACGTGGCTGGTGTGGGTGCTCCCAGCTGCAGCGCCCGGGGCCTGGGCGAAGCCGCTGGGGGACCAGGCGGGGGCCGGGGCCGGGGCCGGGGCCGTGACGTCAGCGCCCAGGCCACCGTGCCGTGTGACGTGGAGGGACAGCGTGGACTGCTGCAGCGGGGGCGCCACGCGGTGGGCGACGGGGCTGTGGGGGGCGTCGGGGGGCGGGGCGGTCCCCGCGCACGAGGCGTCGGGGGGCGGGGCGGCCCCCGCGCACGGGGCGTCCTGGTCGTGGCTGGCCTCGCTCACCGGGGACAGGGAGTTGCGGAAGGCCCCGGGCGCGGCGGGGGGCCCGGCCGCCGCCCTTCTCCGGCCCGTCCTCCGGAGGAGCTTCTGCAGACGCACGTTGTCCTTCCCGGGCTTGGGCAGCAGGGGAGGCGGGGGCCGGGGGGGCCCCTGGGCGCGGGGGCCAGCCGCCTCAGGGGCCGCCGAGGCCGCAGAGATGACCATCGTTGCACCTGGGGTGGCGGGGGACGGCGCGTCAGCGAGGGTGGCAGACCCCCGCTGGGCAGGAGGGGCCGTCAGGGCCCTGCCCCCCGGGCGCTGCCGGGCGCGTCCCAGCCACGTCTGTCACCCGGTCAGAGAGGAGCCCGCGGAGGCCTGCGTGCCTGGCGGGTGGAGGACGAGGGCCGGGCCGGCGTCCGGGCGCTGCCCGTGCGCACCGCCGGCCGGGAGACCACAGGCCAGCTCCGCGCGGGGCGCACGTGCCAGGCCGGGCGCCCGCGGGGGCAGGAAGAGCCCGGGCCGCGAGCGCGTGAGGGGCGCTGTGCCGTCCCGGGCCGGCCCCGGCGCGTCCGCTGCCAGCCAGCGGTGAGGGCCGCGGCCCGGTGCCCGAAGGCTGAGGCTGCGCCCTCAGAGGTAGACTGGCCTGCAGGTGGGAGCCATTGCACTGCGCTGTGCTAAGCGGGGTCTTCCCGCAGACCTCCTGGCCGGGCGGGCCTGCTGAGCCACGTGCTCACAAGGATGTTGACAAATGGTGTCCGGGCCGAGCCAGAGGCCGCCAGGGTTGGGGCGGAGGGCGGCCTGGGTGTCGCTGGCTCTGCCCGGCAGGGGGGTCAGCCTGCGGAGGGACCTGAGGGTCTGCTTCGGGGCTCACGCTGGGCTGCTGTCCACCTCTGGGGCTCGGGACCCCAAGGAGCCGCCGGGCCAGCAGGCAGACAGGTGACAGGCAGCTGTCCCTCGGCCTCGGGTCCCGAGCAGGGCCCAGGGCATCCGAGCTCGGCCTCGGGGAGCAGGCCTCCCGGGCGGAGGTGGACGGAGCTTGCGGCTGCCCCTGGTGGTGTGTAGGGCCAGGGCCACCTGAGAGAGGCCGGAGGCTGGGAGGGGCGGGGCCGCCCTCCCGGGACGGCAGCCTGAAACGCTCACCCCACCTGTGTTTCAGCTGTGCCGAGGCCCAGGCTGCTGGTGCAGGCCTCCGGACCCCCCACACCCCCGGCCCAGGCGCCCCGGGGACGGCCCTGCCGAAGACGCCGCTTCCCATTGTCCCCCCTCCGCCACCCGCCACCACCGCCACCCCCGTCTTGGACCCTCCAGCCTCTCTCCCCTCTGACCCCTGGCTCTGCTTGTCACTGCCCGGGAAGGACAGGGACCCTCCCTGCTGCTTCGCTGGAGAGACTGTCCCCACCGGGGCCCAGAGCTCACGAGGACGGTGCAGCCTGTGCAGAGTGAGGGCGCCTGCGGGGACCTCCCAGCCGAGAGCCGCCATGCCTCCACCGACGCCCAGGCCTCGTGCCCCCCGCCCCCCGCCTGCAACCGTCTCCGTTCTGTGCAATAAAGCTTCGTGTCCCCACGCGCTGGCCCCTCCGTGCCCACTGCTGGGAGAGTGACATGGAGCAGGGCCGGGGCTGCGGAGGCCACACGGGCCCGTGGCCTCTGGGAGTGGCCTCTGGGGTCTGAGGCGCGTGGTCGCCTGAGTCGGGGTGCACATGAAGCATGTGATTTCTCCTTCCTCGACTGGCCCTTGACTGAAACAGGGCACGCGTTCATCTGTGCACCCCCTGAGGACAAGACCTGCCTTGGGGTCATCTCCCACCCCGGCACCCAGGAGGTGCTCAGTGGCAGTTTGGGGGATGGACAGATGGGTGAATGATAGATGATGGATAGATGAATGGATGACGGATGGGTGGGTGGGTGGGTGGATGGATGGATGGATGCGTGGATGGATAGATGATGGATGGATGGATGGATGGATGGATGGGTGGATAAGGGAATGGAAGGGTGCATGAATAGATAATGGATAGATGGATAGATGATGGATAAATAAGTGGGTTGGTGGGTGGGTGGAGGGAAGAATGGATGGATGATGGATGGATTGATGGATGGAATGGTGGATACAGAGGGATGAGAGGTAGATGGACAGGGAAACAGTCGTGTGGGGCGTAAATAGAAGCAGAGACGGAGCAGGGCCGGGGGCTGCGGAGGCCACACGGCCTCAGGGTGCACACGAAGCGTGTGATGGGTGGACGGGTGTGTGAGTGGGAAGATGGATGCATAACTGGATGGGCTAGGAGAAGAGGGAGGGAGGGAGGGAGGACGACAGAGAACGTGAGAATGGAGATATGCTCATGCGTGGGGTGGATGGACGCGTGTGAAGTGAGAGGTAGGGTGTGGGTGCTCTCCCCGCCCACCCTCTTCCTCCCGGGCCTACACTCGGGCCTGACGTTGGTCCCCAAGAGCTGACCCCTGGACCTCTGGCACCCCAGGCCTGTCAGGCTCTGCTAGGAGCCTCTGTCTGCTGAAGTCTTCATGGTCAAATTCTGCCCACTGCCCAAAGGACAGAGTAAATATGACAAAACTCGAAAAAGTCGTGGCCTTTTCCCACCCGGGATCCCGTCTGAGGTGGTGTCCAAGGGACACAGAGCTCCCTCCCTTCCCGCAGCTGGATGGGACGTGGGCTGCGGGCAGCAGGCGGAGGCGGCCGCAAAGTCCACCCCGGGGAGCGGGCCGGGACCAGAGTGGACAGCCCGAGGGCTGAGATGAGAGCGGGGTGGGCAGAGCAGAGGATCAGCCAACGCTGCCCTGACCCTCCCCAGCCCCTCTGGGGGTCCCCGGCACCTTGCCTGGCCTCGAGGACAAGGACGCAGGGCCTGTCTCCTCTGAGTGGCCCTGACGCCCACTACTACGGGGACTCAGGCCCCGGGGGGCCGGGGCCTGCCCTCCATCGAGGTCCAGAGGCTCGGAGGGACCACTGCCCCAGGGGTGCGTGGCGGGGGTGCTCGGGCACCGGCCCCGCCCTCCGTCCTCCTGCCTGGAAGGCCCTTCCTGACGCCCCTGCGCCCTTGCTCCGGGCTGCACCCTCGCTCCGGGCACCGGAAGGCAGCGGGGCCGGGACCTCACCAGGGCGTGTGCACGGCGGTGAGCGGGCTGACAAACGCCGGCTGGCAGCCCACACCCGGGCCCTGGCAGAGCCGGACGGAGGCTGCGGGGCCGGGCGGGCGGGCACCAGGCTGGCTCACGCACACTGCGGGCCAGGCCCGGATTGAGGGACCCCCACCCTCCCCCACCAAGGACGGTTGCCCCCAGCTTTGCCAGCCTCGCCCACTTTGGGAGCCCACCCCTCGCGGCCCCGGGCCGAGGCCCTGCGTGGCCAGTTCTCAAACTCTTCCTGGGCTGAGACCAGTGCCCCCCAGCCACGGCCCCCGCCTGCCCCTCCCCTGCCACCCCGGCATGGCCAGGCCTGCGGACGGGGCGTAGGTTACCTGCTGCGGGCCCTCAGCGGCCAGCGGCCCGTCCGGCAATGGCCGCTGGTGCCGTCCTGCCGCCCCACGGGCCGGGCTCCCTGAGCAGGAGGTGACCGCTACCCAAAATAAAGCCTGCCCCGTCCTGCTGACCTCAGCGCCTGCTCCCTGGCTCGGCCCACGCACGGACAGCACCTGCCAGAGACCAAGGCCACTGAGCGGGCAGCCACCCTCCTCTGCTGGCTGGGCAGGGCCACTGCAGGGTCAGCTCCTAAGGGCACCCAGGGCCGGAGGGATGGGGGCGCCCGGCAGCTTCCGGGAGCGAGGCTGGGGAGCCCGAGCACAGCCTGCTGATGAGGCCCACTGCTCCCCGATGTGCCATCCCTGGGTGCCCGTGCACCTGTGTGTTTAGGGTGGCGTGGGCGGCGGGGGGTCCCTGTCAGCAGAGCGAGAGGCACCAGCCTGAAAAGGGTCGTCAGCCCCCCGCCCCGCCCAGGGGAAGGGGGTGGCGGGTGGCCCCAGCAGCCACACGGGGGTCTTCCGCGGAGCCCGCCGGGCGGCAAGTGGGCCCGCCAAGCCCTTGTCCATCCGAGGACCTGGACAGGTGGACAGAAAGGCGGCAGGCTGGAGGAATGTGGAGTTCCGACTCTCCCCTCCCCACCTCTCCCTCTGTCCAGCAACGGGAACCCCCAAAACAGGAGCTGCTGCGGATGCCCCTGGCCTCCTGGTCGGCCGAGGCCATGTGCAGTCAGTTTCAAACTCCTGGGCTTGACACCAGTCCCCACCGTGGCCTGCCGGGGCGCCCGGCCCCGGCAGCCCCTGCTCTGCGCTTGCCCTGCGGGCACCGGGCGAGGCGGGCGGGGGAGGGTCTCCCTCGGCCTCCCCTGGCCGCGTGACCGTGGGCACGTCCCTTCCTGTCCAGGGTCCTTGTCTAGGATCCTTGTGGCCTCATCTCCAACTCATAGGGATTCGATGGGGTGTCATCGAAGGCCTTCTGGAAGCCTTTGAGGAGGGCTGGGGCCAGGGCGTGTGAGCCTCCTGCTGGCTGCTCCCCAGGCCCCCAGGGAGCAGGGGCCTCATGGGCGTCTCCCGGGACCCGCCTCGTCCTGGGCAGCAGTCCGCCCGCCGCTACCGCGCACCAGGCCGCCCCGCGGGCCCCACCGCCTGTGCTCGGGACATGTCGGGCTGCTCCCGCCCACTCGGGCCTCGGTTTCCCTAATCCGCAGGGCAGCGCCGTGGGGGCACCGTGTGCGGCTGGTGGTACCACCGGAGTTCTGACGAAGCAGGGCCGGGCTCCGTGGGTCCACACTGAGCCCAGCCCCGGGGGCAGGGGCCTGCAGGGTCTGCACCCCCAAACGGGCACTCGGGGTTGACTGAGACAGAGGCCGGCCACGGCGGTCGGACGATTCCTCTCACCCACGCACTCTGCACACCCCAGTGGCGTTTACCCCGAGGACCAGGTGTGGCCACTGTGCGTGGCTCGGATGTGACGGGGGCCGGGCCGAGGCCTCGGTCCACTCCACGCAGGTCCCCAGGCTGCTTCCTCTGACAGGGAAGCGGGTGGGCTCGGTGCAGCCTGCGTGTGCAAAGCCCCTGCCCAGACAAAGTGAAGCCCCACGGTCGCCCTGCGTCAGGGAGGCAGATGGGTCGGGGCCCCAGCCCTGGAGACCCCACACCAGCCTGTCCCAAGGAGAGACTTTGCCACATCCCTGTGGTCACCCAAAACCTTCCTTCATCCTCAGCCACCAAGAATGTGCCCGTCGTCGGGGGAGGGGGTAAAAATAGAAGCTGACACTTCTCGGGGGAGGCGACGTGTCTCCTCCTGCAGCCCCGTCCCCGTCCCCGTCCTCACCTCCTCCGCTGTTCCTATACTTGGTAAGGGGCCGCTCGGGCACAGCCCCTTCCCACCCGCCCCGCGCACCCTGCCACCCAGCCCCTGGCCAATCGGCTGCTGGGAAAGATCAAGTGTCAGTATAACCCGAGGGGGTGAGGCTGTGCGGTCAGTGCCCGAGCCGGTCCTGTCCACAGGGAGCTCCAGCCCTTTCTCCACACTCGGCCGCAGGTGGGTACGGCCACGGGCAGCCGGCCTGGGGCCAGGGGTACACGCTGGGGTCCCCGCGTGCTCAGCCGGCACGCCACGCTCCCACGTGTCTCGGCGTTAAGCCCAGGAAGCCCCCCGGGACCTCGCGGGGCCGGAGGGCTGGGTTTCTCGGGGTACCGGAACCATGTAGAGGAGGCTGCTCCCAACCAGAGCGCAGGGCCGGTGGAGGCCCCAGGAGGAGGACGGCGGGGCTCAAGGGTTGGGGGGACGGTTCCAGGCTGCAGCTGGAGAGAGCTGAGGGTCTGGGGACCCGGCGGCCAGGAGGTGAGCTGCCCGGGGCCCCAAGAGCAGCTGGCATGACGGGCTGCCAGCCCTGGCCTCGCCGGCCTTTCCGCGGGGCCGCTAAGCAGCGGGCACCACGGCCGGTGCCCCCCAGAAGCCCGGGCTCTGGGCCCCCGATGCACAGACGGCAGTGAAGGTCGGGGTTCGTCTAACCCGCCCCTGGGCGCGGGGCCGGGACTCGCACCGCCAAGGAGGCGTGGGCGGGGCCTTGCCCGGGCGGGGCAGAGGGACGAGTGGGCGCTGGACGACGGTCTTGCCGGCCCAGGGGACATGTCCCCCCCCTCCCACCGTCCCCGTGTCCCCAGCGGATCAGGACTCAGCTGCCCCTCCTGATGTCACCCAGACCAGCGTCCCCCAAGGGTCGCTGACCTGAGAGGCTGTCTTCACCTCGCCCCCTTGAGGGCGGGGCGTGAGATGGACACCTGGCATCCCCCTCAGCTGTCACGACGCCATCCCTGGCCCAGCACCCGCACCCTCACCCCTCCCCGACGGACGGGGGCGAGGGGCACCGAGCGGCCCGGCGGGGCCGCCCTCTGGGCTGTGCAGGGCAGGGGCGCGGCAGCCCAGAGGCCTCCGGTTCCCCACTGGGGGACGGGGCCTTCGCCGCCTCGTGTTCCGTGGGCCCCTGGGGAGCCATCCCACGTGTCCTGGGACTGCCCCGCCCAGAGGACCGGCCTGGAAGACCTGGGCAGGCCCGGCCGGGCCAGGACCCGAGGCGACAGCTGCCCCCCGGCCCCCCTCCCACCGTCTTGGGTTTCTGGGCAGAGGAGTCTTGGCCGATTTGGGCATCTATTTCTGGATGTCTCAGCTGCCACGGGCTCCTTAAAAATAACCCACCCCTGGGCACGGGCCATGCCCGCCCCCTCTCAAGGAGGCTGACAGGTGTTGGGGCTGCCGGGGTCAGAGTTGGGCACTGCAGGGTGAGGCCCTCACTGACCCCCCCCCCCGGCTTCCAGAGGCCGTGGGGCGGGGGCCGGGTGGCCAGGGGTCAGAGAGACCCCTGACCCCTGTACACAAGGCAGGAAGCTGTGACTTGAGGGTGCAGCAGAGGCCGGGCGCAGACTTTGGGACGGGAGGGACCCCCGCTTCCTGGAGGGGTTGGCGGGGGTGCGCCGAAGTCCACGTGAAGCTCCCGGGGGCCGTAGCTGTGGCCTTCGAGGGAGCAGTCACATGTTGTCGGGAACTGGGTTGTTCGGAGCCCCCGGCCGGCATTCCGGTGCCGCCGCTCCGAGCGTTCCCAGGCCCCGGGCCGCCTCGGGCGTGTTGGGGGCCAGCTCACCGGAACACAGTCCTCGCGCCGCTGGCCCAGCGCCGGCCGCACCTGGACACGTGCGGCCCGCTGGAGCACAGCACTTCCCTGCGGATGCTGACAAGCTCAGGGGCATCCGGGGGCCTGGGAAAGCGGGCGGGGGAGGCGGACGGGCCGTCAGCTCAGCCCTGCAGCACGGCGTGGGGGTGGGGTGGGGACACACAAGGAAATGCCCCCACCTGGCCCTGCGAGCTCGGGGGGCGAGGGGGAGACGGGGAGAAAAGCTAGTACACGCCTGCGATTGTAGAAGGGGGGTTTGTGGAGATGTGCAGGAGATCCCGGGCCCCCCAAGCGGACGTGCATCCTGGAAGGACAGTGTGGGTCCTAAAGGGCGCTCGGGCCCACACCAGGAAGAGGGGCCCTCAAGGGGCGGTGGGCCGGGGAGGCAGGGGAAGGCCCGCACGCCCGTCTCGGGGGGCCGGGCTCTGTGATCGAAGGAGCCCCCCCCACCCCAGCACAAGGGCAGGCTCGGGTCAGCGCCGCAGGACGGCCACAGCATCCAGAGCGGCCGGACAGGCACCGCACGGTCTGGAGGGCCCTCCTCGGGCATGCAGCAGAGGACGTGTCTGCCCTGGGAGGGGGTGGACGCCACGCACAGCCAACATCCCGTCCAGCTCAGCATTCCAAACCCCGGGCTGGAGCCAGGGCAGGAAGCGGCGGGAGGGATGGAGTGTGGGCCTCAGAGGAAGTGAGGGGCCTCGCGGAGGCTGGGGCGCGGGAGCGGGCCCACCCAAGACTGGGGGACAGGGCCCTCCACCCCGTCCCCGGCTATCCCCTCACACGCCCAGCCCCCACCCATTCCAGCACCTCTGGGCCAAAGAGGCTCAACGCCGGTGGTCTCCCCTCCCCTCCCCCTCCCCCGCAGGAGCAGCCTAGCCTACCGCCATGTCTGACGAGGAAGCGTGAGTATCCGTGTGGCCGCCCTGCCCGCCTGCAGGCCTCACATGCTCAGAGGACGGGCAAAGCTCCTCACCTCCCCCCTCTCTCTGTGCCCCCCCACACAGTGAACAGGTGGAGGGTAAGTGTCAAAGCCACCTCCTGCCCCTGCACGGTCCCTGGGCAGCACTCCTCCGATGGCCGATGGCTGATGGCCAGCAGGACATCTCATCTCTCCCTGGACTGGCCCCGGCCACTGGGCTCCAAAGTGACCCCCTCTGCAATGGGCTCCTCACTCGTGACCCTGCACCCAAGGCCTCCTCTTCCTCAAAGGTCACTTGCCCCGGGATGTGGTGGCACGTGAACCTCGCCCTCGCCCCCCAGCCTGGACCCAGGGAGCCCCAGCTGGGGGCTCCCAGGTCTGGCCGCTCCCTGCTCGCTCCCCCGGCAGGACACGGGCGCCCGGGGCCCCAAACCCTCCCCGAAAGCCACCACCATCGCCAGAGCCTCTTCCTCGCCTGGCGCCCAATGGCCTGTTTCGGGCCTGAGGACCCCAGTTGTTGTCACCGTCCAGGCCGGTCCGGGGGGCGCCCTGCTAACAAGCCCCTCCCCTTCCTTCTGTCTCTCTGCAGAACAGTACGAGGAGGAAGGTAAGTAGGGAGGCCCCCAGGCCCCACCTGGGCCTCGACCCCCTCCGCCTGCTCCTCACGCTCCTCACGCCCCACAGGACTCCGGGGGGCCCCCAGGCTCAGCGATTAACCACCTGCCTAACCTCCCATCCCTTTAATGGACTACAGCAAACACTCATCGGTCACCCATTAACCCTGAGCCTCGTCATGTCCACGCTGTGCGCCCTGGGGTCCGGCTGCCAAGGCTCGCTCACGTGGGAGTCAGGGCCTGGCGTGCGGGCCCGGCTGCCCCGTCCCCGTCCCCGTGCCCCTCCGTCCCCCACCCCCGCCCGGTGCCCTCCCCTTCCTCACGCAGCATGCAACCATCAGGCGTGACCCGCAGCCCCCTCCCCCCGGGCCCGCCTGGCGCCTGTGAGAACCTCCGCCGTGCCCAGGCAGGCACACCTGGGAGCCACGCAGGGAGGCGGTTCCCAGGCTCGGGGGGTTCCCAGGCCCTCCCCGAGCCCTGGCGCCCGCTCAGCCCGGGGCGCGCTCACGCGCCTCGCCGAGCAGGCTCCCCTGTGAGGCCTTCGGGGCGCTGTGTTTTGAAAATATTTTGAAAACAGTTGGCTCCCCTAACAACACGAGCAAAACATTTCTTTTTTTCTGCTGAAAAGGTGGAAAGACTCTTTCTGAGCAGGAAACGTGGGCCCGGGAGCCTCCCGTTTCCCGGGGAAGGCGATGCGGCGGGGGGCAGGGTCTCCTCCAGGACGCTCGGTGCTGGGCGCACTCCGAGGCCACCTGGACGTCCTCCCCGGGGTGGCGTTCTCTTAGGACACATGACTTTTGTCCCCCGTCCTCACGCACTGCACCCCAGAGCAAGTCGTAGCCGGGCTGCCCCGTGCACAGACACTGCAGAGTTCGGGGCGGCCCCGGGTTCAGGCACCAGGCCTCTGAGCCACCTGCCCCCCAGACAGTCCTGCTGAGGGCCAGCCGTGCAGTACTGGGGACCCCTCCTGCAGCCTGGTGTGCCCGTGCCCCCTCTCAGGGTGCCGGCCACCCCCGCACCC
>JAQQSQ010002910.1:0-10123 GCA_028627145.1 Eidolon dupreanum | reverse complement strand
CCCCTCATTTAAGTCATTGGATACAGAGCTATCTTTTCATTTTGCTGTGGGCATCATGAGGATAGTAGGTGGAAATGAGACACTAGGTAATCAAGAAGTATCAATGAAAGCATCTCAGCTTGTCTGTCTTCTTGTCTATTTGTTATCAAAAGATAAAACACTTGCAATACGTTTATGATTAACGTTCTACAGCAAAACTATGATGTAATGGAGCATAGAGTTTTATTTTAGTGGCAGATTTATCTTAATAGCTTTATGACTTACTTTCTGTCCTGAAATGAACTCTAAAGAGATCATTTACTCTTTGGAAAGTTTATACTTTGGTATTTTTTATGGGAAACTTTATAACTGTAGTAGAATCCTCAGAAAACGATTCATGAAGATTATAAGACATCTTTCATGGTTTCAAGAGCCTATTGAATATAAAATATCTAATTTTTTCTTGACCTTATTAGGTAAATTAATTGGAAAGGAAAGTTAAAAAAGGGCCAGCCCCTATGTGGTGACATAGAAGACAAAACAGAACACTTCTTGGTTTACAAACTACACAAGAAAAATCAGACTCTTTTTCACTTTACTTTTGACCAAAAAAGTGTATTAGCCAATCTGATCCACTGCCTTATGCATCAAGCTGACTTCTGAATGTCTTTTACCTCTTACCATGAATCAAACCCACTTTCAAAGGCTAAAGATTTATCACCACGAAGACCACAGGCTCTCAAAGAACATCCCCCAAAGAGTTCCCAAAGTGTTTTGAGGAGGACAACACTATTGAGATAAATGTGTAATCTCTCCCAAGGCGACTATTTCAAAGGGAGTAACATTTGTTTGTATATCCATGTTTCAGGATTTCGGTTTAAAATAACCACATGACTTTATGGCTGTCATTTGTATTTCATTTGTCGATGTCACTGTTCTCATGAGCAATAAACCAGTGATAACCATCAACCCTCTAGACACATTTCTACTCTTCAAAATCACCCGCATGCTCTCTCCCACAATGTACTCATCTGTCTGTCACTGTTGCCACACTTACCCACTGATTCAGATCATTCTGCCCTATAAATCACACATTATAACCTCAGTAGAGTGCACCCCATTAGCTGGAGCAGTTCCACTGTCAGCACAGGCAGAAGACTATTTTTCCCAAGGCAGAGTTCCAAGATATTTCTGGATATAACCAGATCATGGGAGAGTCGAGTCGTGATTGTGTGTGTATCTTTTCAATTTCATTTTAACTTTAGGATTCATTTTTTGTAATAAGAACACTACTGGATTTAATAAAATATAAAGTAGCTTCAGTTGTATATGGTAACTTTAAATAAAATGTGTGTTGCTGTTTTTTTTTTAATTCTTAACGAAAGGCACACTATAAATTCCTTTAAATGATCCTTTTCTTGCTGCAGCAACAAATGCAAACTTTAAGCCAAAACAAGTCCTAGTTTCTGTTTTTATTCTTGTCTCCAGAAAGGTGCAAGATTATGAAATGTATGGTGTCCACTTTCAACCTGTTGATTTTAATTGCTTTGTTTTTATCTTGAATTGAATTCAACATCAAAAAAATAGAATTTGCAACAAATACGTACGTCAAGGCAAACAGATTAAATGTTGATCTGCTTTATTAGAGAACTTCAAGACAATGCATTATATTCTTATCTTTCTTCAAACACTAAAATCTTAGGATCCTTAGAATCACAAATCATATCATCGAAAGAAACTAATAAGCTTACTGTATAGGTGAGAAGATTGTGGACCAAAGAATTGTAATTATTTCAATATGGTTTCATAGGAAATGGGTGGCAGAACCAGACCAAAATACTGAAATCGAATGGCATATTTTTAAATTTTTAAAATAAAATGTTGAGGGTTAGCAGGAGCCCCTCAACAGGGGGGCAGCAGAGGAACTTCTGTCCTGCCTCCATGTATTTTATGTTCTAGGTTATGAAAGTGGCTTTTTCTCAGAGGCGGTGTCTGAGGTTTCAGAATACAGCAAGAAAACAGATGTGTTATCAGTTCTTGTCATCTCTTTTCTGAGGATGACTAAACAGGTGGTATCCGGCTAGGTGGAATCTCTGCAGCTTTCTCTCCAGGCCAGGATGTGAGCATCCAATGTGGTGGGAGCCTTGCTGTCCCACTCATCAGAACCCAGTGGATGGCAGCACCTCCGCGCCTAGGTTATTACTAAGTCGGGCAGCCAGACTACAGGAAGCTGGCATTTAAAGCACTGGCAGTCAAATCCGGATTATTTTTTCACTGAGAATCTTTTCCAATAGTCGATCAATTAGGCAAAGGGCAGTTACAAAACTAGGAAACTGCTAGACATTCTCATATGCATTTGTAAGCAAACACCAGCAACCATAGTCAAATCAACTGCGTGGCTTTGGGATTGGAGATGAGGAGAAGTTGGGAGGAGAAGATGAAAGATAAAATCAGAGTGCCAGTGCAAAAGCCTAGGCTGAACCAGCTCCCTTCCCTGCCTGCCTACAGGGGAGCACTGAGGTCTCGGCAGCCTCTTTCTTGTGTACAGTTATTTTCCTCCTGTGGTCCTCTCTATACTCCACTGAGTCTCACATTTCAGCCCTTCCTGCCCTTCCCAGTCCCTCACATGGGACTCAGACTCCAGTTTCTGTCAACGAAGGGAGCACCCATTCAGGCACTTGTCCTCAGCTCCACTAAAGAAGTCATCCTATGCCCATCTCAGCTGGTGGTAGAAATGGACTTTGTCAATCTTAACCTGAGCTTACCCAGCATCGCAGGTTCATTTCAGGGAGCATAATAACACCTTGTTCTGTATGTGTGAGAGAATCAGAGTCTGCCTTGTCAGCTACAAAGCCACTTTTAGAAGTCCCAGAGGAGGTAGGCTCTTCACTGAGTATGGGATCAGGGAAAGCATGGACTGAGAAACCAATATAGGACAAATGCACACCCATATACACACACTTTCTTGTTAGAAAAGTAAAACATGTCCTTTAATAGACATTTGACAAATACAGAAGGATATAAAGAATATTGAATTCTCCTGCACACCTACCACCCATATTCAGCCACTGTTAAAATATTTAGAAAATATTAAAAACTTGATTCTCATACAAATCTAAAGTAAGCGTATGTCAAAAAAATTTTTAATAATGAAAAAATAAAGTAAGCACAAGCCAAAGATTTGTTTAACTCATTAACTAGGGAATTGGCAAGATGATAAAACTGAATGAAACTGAATTTAAGAGACTGAGTATACAACCTCTAAAAGAACAATGAAAGAAGATTTCTAGTTTAGATAGAAAACTGGTTAATATCTTACACAGAATAAAACTGAAAACTTTGAGAGCAGAAATAATTTAATTCACTACTGGAAAAAAATCCACATGTTATCATGTACACAACCTCTAGGCTCTAATCAACAGTAAATAATAGTTTAAAGGAATGTTCCCCTTGAGAATCAGATTATCATTGGCATAGTCTGCTAGACTACAAAGGACATACAGTCATTCTTTTACCTTTTTTTCCAAGTCTCAGATAATTTTTCTTAACACGCTCTTATAATTTTAATAGATTTCCTTCCAGGCTTGAGATTTATCAGGGGTATATAAATATGTCAATAAGTAAAACATATTTTTTACAAAGTGAGAATGATGTTGTATATATAATCAGGCATATTTCTTTATTTAGCTAAAAACATTTTCTCATGTCACTAAATAGTTTTCAAAAACAGGATTTTAATGGCTATTTTTTATCCAAATGGACGTGCTATAATTTATTTAACCAATTCTCATTGTTGGGAAAAATCATATTTTAGTGAATATTGTAGTACATAAGTCTTTTTACACATTTCTAATTATGTCCAATTCCAAGAAGTGACGTTTCTGTCCACTTTTTAGGTCCTTAATACTTGTGGTCTTTAGAAAGATTGTTTAAATTTACCATCTCTACAACTAGGTATGATTATACTCATTTCATCACACCTTTACCAGCCTTGGGTATTACATATTTCTAATTTTTGTTATTTATAGAAAATGGTATCTTATTATTCTTAATCAAAATTACTTTAATTATTAATGAAGTTACACTTTTTTACAGATGTTTATTGACCTTGTATAGTTCTGTCATGTCCTTATGTCAATGAAATCTCATGAAAATGAACACTAATGACAGACTTAAAGGACAAAAATATAACCAGAAAAGCATCTGGAGGCCTGAGGGAGAAGTAGAGGGATTTAGCAGCTGACCCCTGTAGCTGGAAGCAAAAGGACTTATAGTTGAAGGTCTGTATGATATGCAGTCATGTGGACATGACCCTCAGGATCCCAGGCTAACCTACTGATGGACACCCAGACCACCATGGGAGAGAGAACAGAGTAGTGGTCACATTTGTGTTCCAGATCAGAGAGCCTGGTTCTCCCACTGGCATCAACTGCTCTGCTGTAGCTGGGTTGGTTGTTAGTCCATGTAGGTTTACCAGATGGCAGAAAACAACCTATTATTTGGAGAACTGCCTGCTGGTCAGCCCCCAAATCACCATAAGACATCTACAAGGTCAGGAGTGTTCACTGTGTAACTTCGGTTATACATAATCACAGAATATAAGAACTGACACCCCTTAAAGAGCTTCTTTCACATATTGTCCCATTGCCTGAATGGGTCCTCAGTCCACTACCAAATTCAGAGTCCCAGTGTGTTGACACTATAATAATAGTGTCTAAGATTCTCCCAGAGCTTTCCTAGTGGTAGCTGCTATTTCCTGGCACTATTGTCCAGATGCCTTTATGCACATGACCACATGCAGATCATAGGAGTACCTAAAGAGGAAGAGAGAGAACAAGGGCTTGAGACTCTATTTGAAGAAATAATGACAGAAAACTTCCCTAACCTGGCAAAGGAATTAGACATACAAGTTCAGGAAGCACAAAAAGTTCCAAACAAGAGAAATTCAAACAGACCTACACCAAGACACATCATAATTAAAATGCCAAAAGGTCAAAGAAAAAGAGAGAATCTTAAAAGCAGCAAGAGAAAGGAAGCTGGTTACTTACAAGGGTACCCTCATAAGAATGTCTGCTGACTTTTCAATGGAAACTTTTCAGGCCAGAAGGGAATGGCAAGAAATATTTACAGTTATGAAAAACAAGAATCTACAACCATGAATACTCTACCCAGCAAGGCTTGCAATTAAAATGGAAAGTGAGATAAAGAGCTTCCCAGACAGAAAAAAGCTTAAGGAATCCATTACCAACAATCCAGCATTACAAGAAATGTTAAAAGGTCTTCAGTAAAAAGAGAAGGGGTAAAAAAGAAAATAGAATTAACAAATGTAAATAATAAAATGACAGTAACAATGTATCTATCAGTAATCACTTTAAATGTAAATGAATTAAATGCTCCAATCAAAAGACATAGGGTAACTGAATGGATAAGAAAATAAGACCCATGCATATGCTGTCTACAAGAGATCCACTTCAGATCAAATGACACTCACAGACTGAAAGTAAAGGGATGGAAAAAGATATTTCACACAAACAGAAATGAAAAAAAGCCAGGGTATCAATATTTATATCAGATAAAATAGACTTTAAAACAAAGGCTATAATAAGAGATAAAAAAGGGCATTACATAATAATAAAGGGATGGCTAAATCAAGAGAATATAACTCTAGTAAACATATACGCACCCAACATAGGAGCACCTACATACATAAAGAAATTATTGACAGACATAAAAGGAGAGATCAATAGTAATACACTTATAGTAGGAGACTCTAACACCCCATTGACACCAATGGACAGATCTTCCAGGCAAAGAATCAACAAGGAAACAATGGGCCTAAAAGATACACTAGAACAGATGGACTTAATAAATATTTTCAGAGCATTTTGCTCCAAAGCAGCAAAATATACATTCTTCTCAAGTGCACATGGAACATTTTCCAGGACAGACCACATGTTAGGACATGTATCAAGTCTCAATAAATTTAAGAAGATTGAAATCGTATCAACTGTCTTCTCTGATTACAATGGTATGAAACTAAAAATCAACTATATGAAAAAACTGGAAAATACACAAACACATGGAGGCTAAATAACATGCTACTAAACAATGAATGGGTTATTAATGAGATCAAGGAAGAAATCAAAAGATACCTAGAGACAAATGAAACTGAAAACACAACGACCCAAAATTTATGAGACACACGAAAGCAGTCCTAAGAGGGAAATTCATAGCAATACAGGTCTACCTCAAGAAACAAGAGAAAGCTCAAATAAACAATCTAACCTTATAATTAAAAGAACTAGAAAAAGAACAGCAAACAAAGCCCAGAGTGAATAGAAGGAAGGAAATAATAAAGATCAGAGTGGAAATAAATGAAATAGAGTCTAGAAAAACAATACAAAAGATTAATGAAACCAAGAGCTGGTTCTTTGAAAGGATAAACAAAATTGGCAGACTTTTAGCCAGACTCATCAAGGAAAAAAGAGAGAGAACTCAAATAAATAAAATCAGAAATGACAGAGGAGAAATAATCACAGACTCCACAGAAATACAATGGATCATAAGAAAATACTATGTGCAATTATATGCCAATAAACTGAACAATCTGGAAGAAATGGACACATTCCTAGAAACAAACAGTCTCCCAAGACTGAGTCAAGAAGAAACAGAAAATCTGAACTGACTAATTACCACCAATGAAATAGACTCAGTAACCAAAAACCTCCCAAAAAACAAAAGTCCTGGACCAGATGGCTTCACAGGAGAATTTTACCAAACATTCAAAGAAGAATTATCACCTATTCTTCTCAAACTATTCCAAAAAATTCAAGAAGAGAGAAGGCTCCCTAACTCTTTTTATGAGGCCACCATTACCTTGATTCCAAAACCACAACATTATAAAGGCCATATATGACAAATCTACAGTTAACATCATACTCAATAGGGAAAGGCTAAAAGCATTTTCCTTAAGATCAAGAACAAGACAAGGATGCCCACTTTCACCACTCCTCTTCAACATTGTATTGGAAGTCTTGGCCATAGCAATAAGACAAGAAAGAGAAATAAAAGGCATCCGAATTGGAAAGCAAGAAGTAAAACTCTTGTTATTTGCCGATGACTATATAGAGAGAACCCTAAAGATTCTTCCAAAAAACTGTTAGAACTGATCAATGAATTCAGTAAAGTAGCAGGTTATAAAATAAATACTCAGAAGTCAATGGCATTTTGTACACCAATGATGAACTTTCAGAATGAGAAATTAAGAAAACAATCCCATTTACAATTACGTCAAAAACTATAAAATACCTGGGAATCAAATTAACCAAGAAGGCAGAAGACCTGTTTTCAGAAAATTATAAGTCATTGAAAAAAGAAATTGAAGAAGATATAAATAAATGGGAGCATATACCCTGTTCATGGGTAGAAAGAATAAACATTGTTAAAATGGCCATACTACCCAAAGCAATCTATAGATGCAATGCAATCCCTATCAAAATACCAATGCCATTTTTCAGAGAGCTAGAACAAATAATCCTAAAATTTATATGGAGCCATAAAAAAAAAACAAATAGCCAGGGCAATCTTGAGAAAAAAAAAAGAACAAAGTTGGAGGTATCACACTACCTGATATCACACTATACTACAAGGCTACAGTAATCAAAACAGCATGGTACTGGCATAAGAACAGATACATTGATCAATGGAACAGAATAGAGAGCCCAGAAATAAATCCATGCCTATACATTCACATAATATATGACAAAGGAGGTAAGAATATACAATGGGGTAAAGATCGTCTCTTCAATAAATAGTGTTGGGAAAATTGGACAGATACATGCAAAAAAAAAAAAAAAAAGAAGCTAGACAATCTTCTTACATCGTATACAAGAATAGACTCAAAATGGATTAAAGATTTAAATGTAAGACCCGAAACCATAAAACTTTTAGAAGAAAACATAGGCAGTAAACTCTCAGATATTACTAACAGGAATTTCTTTTCAGATATATCTCCTCAGGCAAGGGAAACAAAAGAAAAAATAAACAAATGGGACTACATCAAACTAAAAAGTTTTTGTACAGCAAAGGAAACAATCAACAAAATAAAAAGACAACCAACTGTTTGGGAGAAGATATTTGCTAATGATACATCTGTTAAGGGGTTAATATCCAAAATTTATAAAGAATTTATACAACTCAACAACAACAAAAAACAAACAAACAATCCAATTAAAAAATAGGCAGAAGACCTGAACAGATACTTCTCCAAAGAGAAAATACAGATGGCTAATAGACATATGAAAAGATGCTCAAGGTTGTTAATCATTAGATAAATGCAAATTAAAACCACCATGAGATATTACCTCACACCTGTCAGAATGGCTATCATCACTAAATTAAAAAACAACAAGTGTTGGCGAGGATGCGGAGAAAAGGGAACTCTTATACATTATTGGTATGATTGCAAATTGGTACAGCCACTATGGAAAACAGCATGGAGGTTCCTCAAAAAATTAAAAATGGATATATCTTTTGACCTAGCAATTGCACTTCTGAGTATTCATCCAAAGAAAACCAAAACAATAATTCATAAAGATCTATGTACTCCAATATTCATGGCAGCACAATTTACAATAGCCAAGATATGGAAGCAACCTAAATGCCCATCAACAGATGATTGGATAAAGAAATTATGGTTTATATATACAATGGAATATTACTCAGTCATTAAAAAAAATGAAATCCTACCATTTGCAATGACAGGGATGGACCTAAGTCAGACAGAGAAAGATAGATACCAATGATTTCATTTACATGTGGTATCCAAGGAACAAAAAGAACAAACTAATCAAAAACAGACTCACAAATATAGTGGACAATTTGGTGACGGACGGAGGGGAGGAGGGTTGGGAGGCTGGGAGGATGGGTGAAGGGTTGAAGAAATACAAATTAGTAGTTGATAGTTGGGCATGGGGAGCATGGAAGAGGGAATGCAGTTAGCATTAATATGATGGCTAAGTGGAAGGCCAGGGGAGGGAGAGAGCAATTGGGGGAATTGTTTTATGAACATTATAGATGTCTAACCAATGTACTGTATACTTGAAACTAATTTAAATAAATAAATTTATTTTCAAAAAAATCTCAGAATTGTTCCTCTCCACGGAAATCCTTAGTAAAAGGCAAAAGATTTATATAATCTGAAGAGAAACCAGAGTATTGTTTTTTTTCTGATGCTTTTCATTATCACAGAATATGCCACTTGTAATGTATGCAAAGAGGAAATGAAGGGTGAAGGGAGAAGAAGCCAAACTGAGAAAAATTAGATGGTCATTTCACTTCTCTTTTTTTGGTCCTTATCCATAGCCAAAATTATCATGAGTTTTCTGAAGAGAGTAACAAAATCTAAAAAGAGGTCAGCTCAGCACTAGATAAAATCCTTATCTCCATTTTTCAGCCTTTTCAATAATAAGTTGAGCATCAAAAAAAGACAAAGCTACACATGACCAATAACTCCACATACAGGTTTGCCTGGAAAAGCCAAATGGATTCAAATAAAAGATTTCCCAGGGAAGACAAGAGCATCCAGCTTATGGTTGACGTCAAGATATTTCCCAGAAAAAGGCAGCTATGGTGCCTGGTAGAGTGTGCTCAGGGTGAAGACCATTGCTATGCCCATGAGGCAGCAAGAAAGATGCTGTTAAGGTAAAGACCATTAGATCAAGGCCTGTGGTTGATGGCAATGTGCAACTCTAAATCTAGCAAGAAGTCTCAGTCTTTTTTGCTCAGTTTCATGGCTATGAGGTGTTGCCATCAGCTTAATTATCAACCCTAGGGAGCCCAAGGCAGAGAGCAGGCCACCCTGAATGAAATGAATCACTACATGGACATAGGACCCCGAAGCTGCCACAAACACACAAAGGGAAGAGCTGGCATAGACTTTCTTCAGGTGCTGCTGTGTCGAAGGGGTTATGTGGGAAAATTTTAAGAGCACATCGAAGTTGATCTTCTAGTCAAATATGTTCATGATGTCAGAGTCTGTGGGATACAGCCTCCACTCTCAATTTTTTCATTAGTTCTGTTCTTAAGGATGGATACAGGGAGAAGCTAGAGAACAACTAAAGCTGTTGCTCTCATCTCTAAGTCA
>JAQQSQ010002909.1:0-10123 GCA_028627145.1 Eidolon dupreanum | reverse complement strand
TGCGCCCAGGGTCAGGCCCCGCCCCCGGGCACCCCTCGGCCCCTCGGCGCTCCAAAGACACCTGCAGCGGAGCTCGCTCCCAAAGGAGGCTCCGTGGTCCCCGGGCCTTTCCCAGCGCACGCGGAAGGGGCGCAAGCGGGCGAAGGCGCTCCCGATGGGCCGGCCCCTCCCTGCCTGGCAGCAGGTGTGCGCACTCCAGACACCGGTTTGCGTGTGACCCTAAGACGCCCGCTGCTTGACCCTGACCACAGGGCTGGGGAGCAGGGGCGGGGTGACACCCGCGCCTCTCGTGTGGGCCACCATCACGGAGCTCGGCTCTCACAGGGCTTGGCCGGACGAGCCAGGCCACCTCCTCTCCCGCCCGGGCTGCGGGGCCGAGACCCGGGGCGGTTGGTCGTGGAGATGGGCAGGGCAGGCTCAGGCTGGTCTCCCTCCCTCCCCGGGGCCTCCGCGCGGCCGGAGCACGCGGTGGTGGACGTGTCCCTTCCCACGGTCTCCCGAGGCCCCCAGGCCGCCCCGCTGCGCACATGGTCTCCACACAGCCTTCTAGGTGTGGGGCGGCAGCGGCCAGACCAGGGTCCAGGTCATGAAGTGGACAGCAGCTGACCAGATAACAGGGAAGGTCAACCCACCAGCTACCCGACTGGGCACTCCGCCCGCCCCTCCGCCCCTCGGCGGGCAGCCCCGTCTCCTGGCGATGCCGCTGCAGGCGCCGAGACACTTGCGTCCCTGCTGTCCCCCGACCGGGGGGCTCCCCCGGACGTGCTGTGTGCTTTCCTGAGGCGCAGAACAGGCCACGCCCTGGCATCCGCCCGACGACCCCACCAGGGAAGAAGGAGAGGGAGGGCGGAGCCACCGGGAGGAGGAGGGGACCGGGCCCCAGGGCCGGCGGGAGACGTCCTGCCCCAGGACACCGGGGCTCTGGTCGGAGGAGCAGATTCCAGGGCTTGCAGCCACCCCCGCTCCCCACCCAGAAATGCAGGGCGCCCGGGGCGTCTGCCCTAGGGCCAGACGGGGGCTCTGTGGCCAGGCTCCCGTCCCACCACAGCCCCATGGGCTCCGGCCCTGCACCGCCCGGGGCCGGGACGTGTCACAGGGCCCATGCCAGGACCGGGGCTGGCTGCCCCCGAGGGCCCAGGCTTTGTTCCAGGACGCGTAACTGCGACAGAGGGAACAAGTGTTTGGAAAAACGCACGTTTCCACGAGATTGTTTTTAATAGGTTGGTTTAACGTTTGAAATTTGACTCAACGCGGGGCTGGGCTGAATGCCGGGAAAGTTGTCGCCGCAGTGCCCGTCACTGATGGCGGGGACCCTGGAGCTGGGCCCCGTCCCTGGGTGCCAGGCCAGTGGGCCGGCCATGTTGCACCGCGAGCCGCAGCGGGAGGGGCCGTAAGACCTGCCCCCAAAGCTTCCCCTCCGGACGGCAGCCCCCGGGGGAGCGGGAGGCAGAGCGCCGAGCGGGCAGCGGCAGCCCCGCCGGGCAGACATGGGTGCCCGCACGCCCAGGCCGCTGCAGAGCTGCTGGGGCCTCCTGGGCGATCCCACTGCCCCCGGGACTCGGCGAACGGGAGAGGCCGTCTCTCTCTCTCCAAGGCCGTCCACCCCCCAGAGCCTAAAGCCCGACTGCGCGGGGTCCCCCGGCGGCCACCCATGGGTGCCTGGAGCTCCCCAGCAGGGGCCGCCCTGGCAGAAGCACCCATGAACTTTACTCGCTTGATGCCAGGGCACCACCCCAACTGTGACAGCTGAAAACATCCCTGACACATTAAGTGGCCCCTGGAGGAAAATCGCCCCAGGCGAGAGCCAGTGCCCGGGGGCGGCTCCCGTGCCCGCGGGAGGGGTGCAGGGCCCGCCCCGCGTCGAGGGCCTGAGCGTGGCGTGCCCAGCACCCTGCCCTCGCGACGGACACGCGCCGGACCCCGGCTGCGCCCCGCCCAGCAGTGTGTGTCCGGCCCCCTGACGTCTGCCACAGGGCACGATGCACGGCTGCCTCGCTGGCCGGCCACGCGGATTCTCGGCGGCAGCCGAATGCCGACGCCGCGTCAGGGCCGTTACTCACTCGACGTTTTCCTTTACGTCGACCATCCTCGTTAACTCAAATAAACTGGGCCTGAAAGGAGGCTTTTTGTCACAGGGGGACGTGCGAACCCGACACAGGATAAACAGGGCGCTGGCGCTGAGCCTGCGGCTGCTTCTGCGGCCGCTGCAGGGAGCAGCAGCGCCGGACGCGGCCACACCGGCCCTGGGCAGCGCCTGCTCCAGAGGGGCCTGGACACAGGCCCCCGCGAAGCCCCCGCGTCCCTCCCGAGACAGGCCCAAGCCCCGGCCCCCGCCTCCGTGACGCCCGCTCGCACCCCGTCTCCCTCTGTTCCCCTGAGAAAAGCTGCTCAGGTCACGACAGCAGAGGGGCGTCGGGGAGGACGACCCGAAGGCCTGAGAGACGTGCGATGCCAACGTCGCTCGGTGAGCGATCGGCCTCCTGGTGACTAGAGCCACGCAGGCTGGTGTCCGAGGAGGCCTTCCGCAACCCCACGTGACAGTCCACACGGCCACCAGGACGTGTGGGGACGCCCGGGGGGCGGGGCGCAGCTGCTCCGGCGGCGGGCACTGGAGGCAGGGCGGAGGGCGTCTGTTGGGGGTGCTCCAAGGCCGCGGCCGCTGAGCTGGTGCCGGACGGGGTGAGGCGCCGCTCCACGCGGCATGGCGGCTTTGACGACGGTTGTTGACCAGGACGCTGTCCAGGGTGCTGAGAGCTCCCCACGGAGCTAAGGGTCATAGCTCGACCCTAATCGTCGCAGCCACTCGCCTAGTACGGCACTAGGAGCCCAGTCTGAAGACAGAGACGTGGACAGGGCAGTGTGGACGGACGGTCACCGCCACGCTGCTCACGACAGTGAGCGAACGAGTGAGCGAGCACAGACGAGGGCCGGGTAAACGTCCGGCCACGAGGAAACGCGCTGACGAGTCATGGTGCGGCCACAAGACGGCAACCGCCATCGACACGGGGGCGTCTGAGCGCTCACGACACAGCGTGGGACGCAGGCCGCGGGGCCCAGAGCCACACGTCACGGCCCCTGCTTGCCGGAGCACACGCTCGCGCACGGACGCCACGCGGGGGCAGTGACGGGCACCGCGGGGGGCTGCTGGGGCGGTGACGGCGCCGGAGACGGGTCACGAGTGGTTTAAGGTCGTTCTGTGCACTTCGTCACACTTCGATGGACTTCCTGCAACGACTGTGACAACGGCAAAGCCACGGGCACTGCTGTGTGTGGTCAGATGAGGGAGGCGGCCAGAGCCCCCAGCACCCCACACTCCGCACCCCACATCCCACACCCACACCCCGCATCCCACACCCGTACCCACACCCCGCACCCGAACCCCACATCCCACACGCCGCACCCCATATCCCACCCCACATCTGCACCCACACCCGCACCCCACAGCCGGCGCTCAGTGGGCCGACGCCCCATGCACAGCCCCCTGCCCCACTAGGAAGTTCTGGAAGGGTCTGCAGCTGCTCAGCCTTCCCGGACACGCTCCGCTCCGCCGCAGCGTCCCTGGGGCTCGGCCCCACAGCCCTGACCACCGGGCCTCCGCGCACGCTGCTGGGGTGAACCCAGACCCTTCCACCGCACCGTGCTGCCCTGTCAGGGGCCGCTGACCGCTGCCAGGAGCTGGCTACTTCCTTGGGGAGAAGCTGTCACCTGGTCCGACGCAGCTTCGTCCCACGACTGCCAAGACGGCACCGGCCTCTCGATGGCCGCCATGCGGCGCGGCGGCCCGCTCTACTTGTGCCCGCCTCCACCCCGAGGGCCGGAGCCTTTCCGGGTGCCGACGAGGACTGTGTCCTGGGAGCCCCGCTGTCCAGCCCCACCTCCAGGTCCCCCAAAGCAGCCAGCCCCTCCCCCACTGGGAAGTGGCGGCTCGGCCTGGCACCCTCCGGATGAACACAGGCCCTGCCTGTCCCCTCGTCCCAGGAAGCGCGCGTGGCCAGGCAGAGGGGCCGGGGCCACGGCACCCTGTGGCTGCTCAGCATCCTGACTCGGCACCTCCGGAGAGGTTCTGAAGTCACCCTGCACTCACAGCAGCTCCACTTGAGATTCGGGGGACCCACAGAAGCCACATTCAAATGGAAACATCTGTCTGGACCGTTACCAGCTAGACCGATCGCTCGAGTTGGCTTCCTCCAGCAGGAGTCTTGTGCGGGCGGGGGGCAAAGAGAAAGCACCTTGGCCTGTCCCCTGGGACCCGCAGGGGACCCCGTTGAGCCCTGCCCCTCCTGGCAGGGCCTCCCCTGGACGCACGGACTCGTCACCATCCTGCCTCGGCCGGGCGTTGAACTCACCACACAGCCTGTGTGAGCGGGTGTCCGAGGACCACACAGCAGGGACATGGCCCGCTTGCCCCAGGCCCGGCAACCCCTCCACCGCCCAGTGGGCATGCGGCCCACCCCTCAGGCTCGCTGGCAGTCCTGTCCACTCGTCCACTTACTGGCCTGAGAGGACCAGAAGGGAAACTGGTCACGAGTGACACGTACTAGGAGCAGCGTTTCTGGAGGCCCAGAGAGCCGAGTCGGGGGCTGTCCACATCTGCAGAGGCCCCCTTTCCCGGGCCCACCCAGCTCCTCACTGGCTGGCTGCCCGGAGCCACACCCTGGCTTCACACCACAGCCTCAGCACCAGGCTGGGGGACAGCGCCGGCCGCCCCCCCCCCCCCCCCCCCCCCCCCCGCCGGCGGGCTGGGCGAGGCGCCCTGGGCACAGGAAGTGTCTACCGGCCAGCCAGAGGCACACGAGGAGGCTGAGGCCACGGGCCAGGCTCCTGCGGAAAAGCCCCGGAGCCCGAGGCCAGCATCTCCTCTGCTCTGAGGACGGAAGAGCCAAGCCAGCGCGGCCTGGCACGCAGACAGCTCCGCACGCACGGGCTCAGGCCAGGAAGGGTCGAAGGCCGGGGCGCACTGCGTGGAGTGAGTGGAAAGCCACCGCCCTCCCGGCCTCTGCCTCCCGGTCCATGGAAGGGAGGCGTGAGCCCAGATGACGCGCTGAGCGCCCTGGGGCCTCCGTCCCGCTGCGAAGACGAAGCCGCAGTGCGCAGGGGCGGGGAGGCAGGGAGGCAGGGAGGCCCGGCCCCGGGAGCCGCGCCCTCCAGCGGAGCCCGCGGGCCGAGCCCAAACCCCCAGCGATGCCTGCAGAGCCCGCTCAGCCCCACGGCATGCGCTGTTTCTGAGTCAGCCGTCAGCCCCCTTCCTGCCTGAAAAAGCATCTCTGGGGAAGTACAGAAGGCCGAGGCGGCCGGAGGCTGCCGTGCAGGGCGCCCCCGCCCCAGGCTGCCGCGGCCCCTCCACACGCGTCTGCACGCCGGCCCTCGCCGAGACCCCCCGCGCCCTGATGAAGGCGACCCTGAGCCCAGAGGCCAGAGCGAGGGCCCAGGTTGCGTCTGGACCGAGCTCCCGTTTCGGGTGGGACCTGAGCCGCAGAACAGGCGACCTGGCCCAGGGTGCAGGCCGGTCAGCCTGCACGCACATGGACGGCTCGAGCCCTCTGGGCACTGCTGGGACACGCGGCCGCGGCCTGGGTCCCCGGCTGGGCCTGGCCACTTGCAGGTGGTGTGAGCCACCCTGGTCCCACGGTCGCCGGCCGCTGGCCCCACGAAGCCTCAGGGGCGGTCTGTGTGCGGGGCCAAGATGAGGCGCAGGGCAGCCTCCCCGGGTGGGGACACCCTCCGGGCCGCGCTCGGCAGTCTCACGGTGACACGCGGACCTCCAGCACCAGCAGTCCCGGCCCCCTGGTCGGACTTTTCCTGCCAAAGGGCCTGACACCTCCAAACCCGCCCGCTCGGCACCCGGCAAGGGGGAGGCTTGCCCAGGGCCGCCCATGGTCCCCCGAGGGCCTGACGGCTCAGGCCTTCCGGCATTGGGGGGCAGGGAGGGGGCCTCCTCACGGGGGAGCCGGGCTCTAAGGAGGCCTCTGAGTGGCAGGACCAGCGCACACGCCCACCGCAGAGCCTGCAGGGACCGCCACGTCCGCAGCCACCGGCCCGGGCGGCCGGGAGCCCCGCAGCGCAGCGCGCCAGCACCGCCGACCCCGACGCCCCGCCTGGCGCCCCCCGCGGCAGGGGCGAGCCCTCCCGTGCCAGGCCCTGGGCACGTGGCCGAGCGAGGCCCTGGCCCCCGTGCGGCCCCCGCCCAGCACTGACCCCTGGCTGTGGCCCCTCCGGCCACGTGGTGGCATCCAGTCGCTTTGCCCCCAGAGTCCCACCCCATCTCTGACGAGACCCTCTGCGGTGGTTCAGAGACAGCCACTGACCCCAGCCAACGGGCCGAAGCACATGCAGGCGAGCTCAGACCCCCCGGGACCCCCGGACCCAAGGGGCACGACCGGCACCAGACACTCGCTCCCGGGAGCCAGAGGCCGCCGCGCAGGAGGACGCGGGCTGCACCGTGTCGCAGGTGGCCAGTGCCCCGGACCCCTCGCGACCCTGCCCGGGCCCCGGACCCCTCGCGACCCTGCCCGGGCCCCGGACCCCTCGCGACCCTGCCCGGGCCCCGGACCCCTCGCGACCCTGCCCGGGCCCCGGGTCCAGCGGCAGAGCTGAGCAGCACCCCCACCTCCTCGCGGCTGACCCGAGGGTAACGACGGCTGTTTCTGAACGGCCAGGCGCCCAGGCACGGGGCAGCGGCCGAGCTCGGGGCAGGAGGGGGGCGGAGTGGGGGTGCCGCCCCGCCCCCGGTCCTACCTTGAAGACGAGGCAGTCGTCCTTGTGCTCGGCGTACATGGACGTCAGCCGGTACTGGCCCTCCCGCGTGATGTCCACCTGGTAGCCCGTGAGCGTGTAGCAGGCCTTCCGGAACTCCTGGATCTTGGTCTGGAAGACCTCCTTGAGCCGCTGGTTTTTCAGCTCTGCACTCTCCACCTGCTTCTTCAGCTCTGTGGAGCAGAAGGCAGCGAGTCACGGCCCAGGGGGCAGCTGGAGCCAGGGTCAGAGGTCGCCGGCCACGAGGCGGCAAAGGACGCTTGACTCGTATGCTTAGCCATCAAGGGCAAAGGACAAGCCGACCAAGGGCCCGGCCTGGTGCTGACGGTGACACAGCCGCTCCATTAAAGGTGGGGATACTGGATGATGGTGCCCGAGGCCCTGGCTGCCGACCCCATGCCTGGCCCGGCTCTCGGCCAGCAGAAGGACGCGGGGCACTGCAGACCGGCCCGAGGCAGGGAGTGGGGGCGGGCTGGCCCCATGCCAGGGCTTCAGGGGAGGGCTCTGGGAGGAGGGGAGCTGCAGCCCGGGGTGGCCGGACTCTAAGGCCGAGCCGCCACTTGCCGCGAGGCCCCCGTGATGGCCACGGAGCGGTGCGCAGCCTGGGCCCCGGCTGGCCCTGGTGACAGGGTCAGGCCCTCTGCTCTCTGGGCACACACGCCTCCCTCTGCCGTGTCCGGCCCCGCACCGTGCGAGGGCCCGGGTCACCTGCACAGAGCTCGAAGCGCCCGGGGGAAGGTGTGCCCCGTGGCCGTCATGGCCGCGCTAGCTCTCACACGTCCCACCCAGGGACCACACGCCGTGTGTTCTCAGGGGACGCCGTGGCCCCCTCCACAGCGTTTACTGCGACACGGCAGGTTATTTAAAGCCCTTCGCTGGCGCTCGCTCACTCCGGGGGACTGTGAGCTCACAGAAGGGAGCACAGGGCTTTCTGTCACTATCGTGTCCCCAGGGCTCCGCCAGGGGCCCGGAGCGCAGCAAGCACAAGGGCCAGTCCCCATGAACCCCGAATCACACCCCCTAGCACCGTGCGGCCAGCTCAATCAAAAGTAGAACAGACGAGGCCACCCCGAAGCTGGAGGGAAGGTGCGTGTCCACCCCACTCCCCCCAATTGTCCCGAGGACCAGCCGCGAAGGGGGCCCCGCCGCCAGGCCTGGGGACTGTCACCGGCCAGCCACCCGGGGACGGCCGGGCTGAGGGCAGAGCCTGCCTCCTCCACAGGAGCGACGCCCTGGACGGCGCCGTCCTCAGCGACGAGACGGAGCAGCTGGCAGGGGCCGGAGCTCCGACGCCCACCACCAGGAACCGCCAGGGGGACACGAAGGACGGCCTGCGGGAAAAGCTCGCGGGAGCGAGCCAGTGTCCCCAGTGTCCCCAGTGTCCCCAGTGGCCGCGGACGGCGCCTGCAGAGCGGAGGACAGGCGCTCCACAGGGTCCCAGAGCCCACGGCCCACGGCTCCTGCAGGCCCCCCGCCCCGCAACCGGGGGGCGCAGGGAGGAGGAGGGAGCAGGGGCTTCCGGAGGGGCCCGGCAGAGGGCAGGGCGTAGGCGGCGAGCACGGCCCAGGCCTGGGGTGTACACACCCATCAGAGCGGGGTAGCCACGGTGGGGGTGGGTCCACCGGGGACAGGGACTGGCAGTGGGGAGCAGGGGGGCGAGGGGGAGGAGAGGCACAGGGGGCTGGGCACAGGGGCGGTGGGGTCAGAGCCGCCGGGCGGCCGGTGGGGCCCGAGCGGGCAGCGTGGGCCTCCGCGGGGCGGTGGCGTCCAGGGTGAACACGCGAAGCAGACGCAGCCGCGTGACCTCCAGCCGTGAGGCAGCGTGAGGTGTCGGGTCCGGGGAAGACGGGGGGATGAAGGTGGGGGCCGAAGGGAGGCCAAGTGGGGAGGCCAAGTGTCCCCACACATCCGGAGGGCGCCTGGGCGAGGGAAGTCAGTGCCCGGCGAGCTGGTCAGAGACCAGGGGAGGGGCGCATTGCGTCTCCCCGTGAGCCCGGCCGCCGCGGCCCCACGGTGGCGAGCGGTGGCTCGGCTCCGGCCCGGGGCTGGGCCGCACTGCCACACGCCCAGGGATGAATTATTCATGTCCTGTACCTTCTAAACTATTTCAGTTTTACATTTTTAAATATTTAATAATTAGGCATCAAATATTTATGCAGTTTTATTAGCAGCTGCGGGAGTCGGCTCTGCAGGCCTGTGAGGACGGGTCTGCAGCCCGGTCCTGGCTGGCCATTCGGAGGGAGGGGGAGCGGGGCTGCGGGCTGGACCGATGCCCCCAGGACCCCACGCACAGCAGAGCAGGGCCGCCCATGAGGCACAAGAGGCCTGCCGGGCGCCTCTCGGAGACCGCTCCCGCCCCCAGCTGCCCCTGCTCTGCACGGCACTCAGGCGGGGAGGCCGTTCTGAGAAAGGGCGTGGCAGGGCGCCACACTCCCCACATGCTGGCCTCAGTGACAGGTGGACAGGGCCCTGCCGTCCCCTAGCCAGAGGCTGCCGCCGCCCGAGGGGATGTGTCTGCCTGAAGCCCCCGGCCGCTGGGACATGGTCTCCATCGGGAGCCTGTGTTCCCCTGCTGGGCCGGAAATTGCACATTTTACACGAGAGAGAAGACGCTGGCCCTGGAATTACATGCAGATGGCCGTGTGTGCGCGGCCGCCAGGCTCCTGGCAGACGCCGCCTGGGTGCGCTCACACAGGGCATCTGTGTGATTAACCGCTCACTCCGCAAACAGCCTGTCACCTTGCACAAAAATGATCTGAAAAGACACCAGCAATTACGGCCCACCAGATTATGGGGTGGGAGCGTCCCAGGGTGACAGGCGGGTGCTGATGTGACATCATATTCTCAGGAAGGCTCCCTCCCCCACTGCTGAGAACAGAGAGCAGTCGAAGCCCCAGAGAACGGCCATCCCCGAGCCTCGCGGGTGCCAGGCTCCCAGCCCTGCCGGCCCTTTCCGGAGCGGAGGGCCAGCTGGCCCAAGTGGAAGGCCACTTCCTGACCCTCATCTGGGCCTCTGACAGACGTGGGCTCAACGTTACCCGCTAGCGGGCAGAGAAGCCAGACCCGGAAGCCAGGCCTTCGGAGTGGGCAGTTCCGCAGAGACCACCAGGCAGCAGTCCTGCTGGGAGGCCCACCCCCCGCCACACCGGGCTGACCTCCCTGGCCCCCGCCAGGGCCCTGCAGACCCGAGGGAGCCAGCTGCACGGAGCCCACCGCCTGACTCTCTCGTGAGCATGTCCGTCCGGCTGTCCGCCAGCCCTTCTGTCTCCGCAGCCCTGGGGTCCTGCCCGAGGCCGGCGGGCTCCCGGAGCTCCCCCACGGCAGCCCCCGCGTGGCCGTCCAGGGCCTCAGCCTTCACCCCAGGACCGGG
>JAQQSQ010002908.1:0-10124 GCA_028627145.1 Eidolon dupreanum | reverse complement strand
CTCACGTCTCTGTCTGGTCATTACTGTTTTTCTAGAATCAATTGATTGTTAGGGATTAGCTGGAGAAGGCGGAGAAAGAGCAGGTGCTTCTCCTTGGCTAACACTGAGACAGTAATAATCATAGTGATGGGTTGTATTGCATTAAGATATGTGGCACCAAGTACCCATTTCAGCCTGAACAGGTCGTAAATATATCCCTTCCCTTCAATCACCCTATTAATTTGCAAGTGCTTAGGTCTGAAATTCAGCATTGGAGTCTACATACCCTACCAATTAGAAGAAGCCACCGTGTCCTCCTCAGACTGTCACGGTGCTGTTTGGTTGAACAGATAATGATAATTTAACTTCGGAAAAGCTTGTCATTGTAAAAAGAATTAAAATGATAACTCTTCCACAATCTTGGTGTGCAGCTTTCTATAGACTGTGGTGTCCTGAATCTCAAGTAATATTCCTCTGTCGCCCCTTATCCCCAGGTCCTGGATAAAAATGAAATGTGCATTTCATAAAAAGATCCCACCGGGTGGTAATAAGAAAAAGCATTCACTCATAGTCAATCGGTTAAAGCTTTGGGGATGGGCTGAAGTCACCATCTTCTTCTCCTTTTTATAAGGACGTGGATAAAAAAAAATTAAAAATGAAAATATATCTCAACCTCCCACCAGATCCAGCTGGCTAGGGAAATAGATGGAGCTACATCCTTAATAATAGGAAGATAATTTCCAATGGATTATTTTAGAATTAGTAGAAGAGTCATCAATCACCTCAGCTATAATAACCGAAAATTATAGTCAATGTAATATAAGTTCTTTTAAGCATAACCTGAGGTCATAGTAAAACATATACTTCGTGTCATTATTTGTCTCTCCCAACCAATTAAAAAAAAGAGTAAATATATTTTTTCTATTAAATTTATTAAATATCTGGCAACATTAGTCTTTTGCAGGATCAGGATTTCTGTTTTCAGAGTTGTCATTAATACTGAAAACAGAAATTGCCCAAAGGCTATTTTACGTATTTTAAAAATGGAAAGAAATACTTGATTGCATATTTCTAATTTTTTTAGATAGGCCTTTGAATTAGCTTTTTTTTGAAAGCATTTTGTTATAGGGAATTGACTTAACAGTAGGTGTAAATAAATCAGTTTTCAAAATCAACAAATCGTCCCCAGAGTGGTCAAACATATTTCGCACAGGCGTACTTCTGTCTGCATAAAAGCAAACAGAACCATCTCCCCAAAATTTGAAATCTAGGAAACACAATCCAGGCGTGTTTTTGTAAATATGTAGTGCAAAGCTTTCTTTTCATTTTGCCAACCAGGAAACCTATTCTAGAGCCAACATTACAGCTTATATTATGCCACTCCAAAACATTTGGGGACTTTCATTCACTCCAATTCACTGCAAAAAGAATTTTACCCTGTCTCAGCTTATTATAAGCAGATGCCACTAAATATATTGGGAAAAAAAAAAATTCAATGGCCCCAGAAAAGTCCAACATCAAAAAATATCTACGCTTAAAACAATAGTTGTTTCTGGAGACCTTGGTGGATCCCAGTGCTCTGGAACCTTCTCCTGGGTTGTGAACAATCGAAGATTTATTCGAGCTCTCTGCACACTGGGAAATGAAGACCCAGAAGCTCATTATCATGTCTATTAAAAAGCAGAAACTGGGGTACATCTAAGAAAAGATGTATTACTTTTTAAACCTCACTGCAAACCGCAGTCCAATAGGGACTTGAACTATATAAAAATACTCTCAGTAGTAGGGGGTGGGAGGGGGTGGGGCGGAGAGTCACTCTCCCAAACAGTGAGAAAATAGAAGCCACTGAGTTCCATTGTTGTCATGGCTTTGGAAAGGTGGCTTTCTCCGATTTTCTCGAAAAAGGCTTTTTGAAGCCAGACTTTGGGTTTGATCAGGGGACTGGATGCGACCTACTCTAATAACTTAGGGGACCACGCTCTCGGGGGGGCGAGGCAGGGTTTGATTGGCAATGACCAGTTAAATTCTAGTTAACCCCAATTATAAACCTTCACCTTTGCTAATTGGATTAATTTGTCAGCAGGCAATACACTCACAAAGTGTACTGGAGCCAACTTTGTGCCACTTTATTATGAGATAAAAATCATTATTGTGGCATGGCTAATTTCTTAGGAGTGGATCTATAATCCATTCCTGCAAAGGTAGAACAAAGTTGAATTCCACTATAAAATTGGAAAAGCCATTTATTACAGCTATTCTCTTCATAGCCCGAAACAAAAAAAAAAAAAAAAAAAAAAAAAATATGCCCAGTAAGCAAATTCTCTCTCAATTAAAAGCTTTCCAAATTCAAGGTTTAATGAAACCTTAATTACAGTCGATGGGAAGTCATGTTCAGAAAAAAAATCTAAAGGTACTCAAACGTGTCCTTTTATTTCCCTCTTGACTGATCCAGGTGTATCGACGATTTCTGACTCTTCCAATTTTTTTAGTGTGTTTTGTGCACAGAAAAGACACAAACCAGAAAAACCTGTCGCGTACACATGGCCATGTCACCACCCGAAGGCGAGCGGTGGAGACTTTCTCATTAAAATGGTAAACATATTGCCACGCTGCTTCCAACGGTTCGTAAAGACTGAGCAAAATTTGCAGGTACATTTTGTCAGGCTCGGTATTAATATTAAAACTGTAATTCTATGTTTCTAACTCTGTCAGGGGACCTGTGAATGGGTCTAGTCTGAGTGAAACGGAAGAACGAGGTCTATCGTGTGGTGGAAAGAAGATTTTGCAAAAGAAGTGCAAGCTGGAGTGAACAGAGAATCCGCTCTACTTGAGAATGTGTTAAGAAGGCCACAGGATATTGAGTTTTAGGACTGACCAAAGAGCAAAGGGCTGTCACCAGCGCTGTCTGCCAGTGGAGTGGACCAGCACTCCGTAAGCCTGGATGGATACAAGGCTCTCGGTGCTGTGTACATGTTTGAAAGGACAGAAGAAATAATGTGGAATGTTCTGCTTTTTATCTATTCCACAAAAGGGGGCGTGGGAAATTAGCTATTCCATAGATATTCTTGGAGACTACGGATTGTATATAGGTGGTTAACCTTTTTTCTCCTTTTTTTTTTTCTTTTGTAAGAGGGGTGCAAAGAACAGTACATTTAGATTCTTTGCCTTTACAAACAAAGCAATTCAGAGGCAGGAGATGGTAAAAAACGATCAGATTGTGGAAATTAATGACAATATCCTGTGCTTCCTCTGTGTGTGTGTGTGTGTGTGTGTGTGTGTGTGTGTGTGTGTGTGCACGGGCGTGTGTGTGATCTACCTAGGACCAGGGCCTTGACTGTTCCTTCTCTATAACCCCAGCCAGACCTTGTCATCACCTGTTGACAATAGAGAAGCAAGAAAGCCAAGTGTCGGATCAGGGCACAATAATGCCTGTTGACAATAAATTATCAAAACAATAATCATGTTTAGCCAATCCCTTTGTGTAAAACTGTTATTATGATTCCAGTGCCAGCTGTCTGAAACTTTAATTTAAGTGCTTGCTGGAGGCGAGACATTTGGAATGCTAGTTTAGAATGTTTTATAGCTCAAGCAATATGTTTTACCAACCTCAAATACTGTGATGATGGTTTCAATGGTGACTATAATTTGTACGTGGGGGGCTCCAGGGTGAGTTTTGCTTTCCCAGGAGAGCGTCTGCTGCATCAAAATTCAGACATTTCTGGGCTATGTGGAGCAGCCTAGCTTAAGGGGGGCCTCGGAGCTAAGTCTACCTGCCCACAGGTAAGCCCCGCAGGTGGGACATCGCTTCAAGTTGCTGCCAATGAGAAGATCCCTCAGAAACAGAAATGTCTTCTGGAAAGCATGGTGTTGGAGGGGTCGTGGTCTAGTGTTTGTTAGGCAGGATGTTCAGTTTTACTCTGTCCCTTACTGTCAACCATTCCCATGACCCCAGACTTGGGATGAGAAGGCGGAACCAGATCCTGACAGGTTGTTGTCAGCACGTAATCATGTCTGCCTAATCATGGATGAGCACCGTGAGGGCATGCTAAAAACAAAGACACGGTTCTACCTTAAACATAGTAGACTCCAAGATGCAGCTATAGGAATGTTTGCAATTGTCCTTGTCATATATAAATGACATGCACTATGAATTTGGAAATGATTATGGCAATTTCAGATTAGATATAACATCATTTTATATCGGACTATTAGTAAGGTAGTATAATTATGAAGCCATCTAGAAAATAATATTAATAACATTATGTCATTTTAGAATTTACAAAACATATCATATCCATTATCTTATTATTATAACGGCATCTTCATCATGATAAAACTTCAATTTATAGTAAAAAAGTCAAAATTTTAGAGGTCTGAAGCTGGGTGTTTTGAGTTGATTAGTCACACGTGCAAATTGTAGCTTTTGCAATTCCCTTTCTAGTCACTAAATCATCAAAAATATTTTCGAGTAATCCTTGGTGGACTTTGCCTTTCATTTACAGACTCTAGAACAACCAGTGAATATATATACATGTTCAAAATTCAATCTCTAGGTTTCCAGGAAAAACATTTTTTAACTAGATACCCCTAATTTCTAATAACTATTTTGAGCATATGATAGGTACTTAATGAATCTTGGGAATAGCTTGACACCTAAAATACAAACCCAAACCCTGTTGGATCTTTTTTTTTTTTCCTATGGAAACAGTCTACTTTAAGTTCGAGAACTGTCTCCTGAAATTCTACAAGCTAAAACCTGCTAGTGGAAACAGGTGAGAGAGCGTACCAAAACTACGACAAGTATCTACTGAATAAATGTTGTCCTGACGACAGTCATTGTCAAGTTGATAGACTCAGACAAAAGCAATTGTCTCATAAATTCTCCTAATATGAGGCCTTCACATATGCATTGGTCATATGTATGACAGACGCATTGCTGGGAAAAAATTATGTGTCAGCCATTGCCTAGCACAGTATGGGGCACTGAGGAGAGGTTAAATAAATATTATATTCATGAATCAATATCGACACATTTTATTTTATTGGAGCTGGGGAGGTTTATGTCTGGAAGGAATTCCAGAGGACATGTTATATAAAGCAATAACTCCTGCTGTCTCCTCTAAGTGTTGGTTTATAAGTCTGGATGCTTACGGTAGACCCTGTGACCAAGGTGGTCTTGGAGCTGTGGCTGGAGGGCTCATCAGAATCTGATGGACAGGTGCAGAGGGAGGGTGTGCGAGGCCTAGACTGGGACATACTCATCAGCCAAGTCACGCCTGCATGGCTGTCCTCATACTGCTCTCTTGGCCTGGAAGCCCATGTTGTCCCCCCACGTGGCTCACTGCCGACCTTCCTAAGGGTATAGCTCCTGCTCAGAGAGCACTCAGACCTTCCATCCTACCTGCTCCTCCTTTACTGACCTCTTTATATCATTACATCGCACTGAGAGAATATGCCTGTGCATTGCCCCCTAGACCATTTGACCTGAGGTCAAGTTCTCTGTCTTTGCAGATCCAGCGCCTAGTGCATGGCCTGCTGCAAAGCACACACTCATGAAGTGCATACTGATCTAAAGACACCACAAGTCATCTGTCTGGTTATCACAGGGGAACGGCGGGCTATCGAGTCCATAACCGACAGCTCTGTGCCTTCCCCAGGCAAAGTCCGTCCACCAGGAGTGACAGATGCTCGCTCTCTGAGTCCCACTCTCAACTCCTTTGCAACTTTGAAAGAAAACTACCAATCACCAGTGGATGGAATTTCCTATGCATTCTCTTTGAGGTGCCATCGAATTTTAAGATCAGGAAATTTCTTCTACTGACAAGGAAGAAATAGTCCAAGTTTTACCAAACTGAATTGATCTCGAAAAGGACTCAGAAGCTCTAGACTTGGAGGTGGAGGGCAGTTTTTTGAGAACTTTCTTCTCTAGGCAAGGGAAATAATGAAAGACATAATGCGAATGGATGCTCAGGTCACCATTTGCCTCTTTGCCTGTACTAGTATACTGGAGAAACAAAGTAACTATTTTTAAAACAAATTTTACTCAGAAACACACGCTTACATGCACATAAACTCACGTACACACACACAGATACACACACACAGATACACACACCTCAAAAGGATAAAAGATTATTTTGAAATAAAAATTATTTCTGTCTCCATTGTGTTTTAGAACCAAATGGAGTTCAAGTACATTTTTCATAGTTACCTCACTTTCATATAATGCATTAAATAAGTAAGTGACGCTTCTCAGACAGAGTCAGAAATTGCATTCCTGTAACTAGGGTCAAAATCTCATTGAAGAATTGTGATTCTTGGATTGATTTATATCATTTCTTTATTCACTTCTTTTTCATTTCTTTCTTTTCTTCCTTGACCCAGAGAGGAGGCCACTGACTAACAAAAGCTCTGGTGCATTGAAACTCTGGACGGATAATACTGCCCCACACTGCCAAGTTGAGAACCTTATCTCTTTCTACACTGTCGAGTAAAAACTTACAGGAAAAAAGAGAGGTTATCAGTTATACAATTCGTCTTCTCTTGTGATGCAGATTAAATGGTTATAACTTCACTGGACTCCAATCTACTTGACATCTGTCAAAAGGCTGGGGTCACCTTCTTCCATTAGGAAGGGTCTCCATTTCAACAATCCCCTCCATGCCCATATTCATGTCAGATATAATTGTCTACTTCTTGTCAATCTTCCTGTTAATGGGAATCAACAAGTGCTGAGAGGAGGCATCTTTCTCTTCTGTATCTTGCAAAGAGAAAATGCTGCCTCTTTTCGAGGACACAAGAGCAAAGAGTGAAAAGGAAAGATAGCGCCTGGACTCCCTGTCATCTAATGTCCCCTTTCATTTAGTTTCCAACTCGGAAGCTTGCTATTGTGCTCACCTCTAAGACACAGAATTGCTTTGCAGTTGAAATGCTGCAAATGCTTCTCTTCATTCTAAGGTGTGATCTATCTCACGCCAAATCGCTATGGTGTCAGACAATAAAAATTTTGAATGGGCAAAATGAGGTTAGGCACCGCATAAACACGGTCTGTCTTTGGAAACCAGATCTGGCATTCGATTTCAGTGCGAAGAAGTGTCCGATTATGATATACTGGACCCACGACGCCAGCCTCAGCTACTATGTACGCGGATTTGGGGACTTAAAACCTGTTTGTAACATCCACAAATTATGCATCTCTTGTAGGCTTTAGAATCTTGTGGAGAAGAAATGGAAATGCGAGTTCTTAACCCTACTTTTGACTCCTTGAAATTCTTGTGGATGTGTGATCCTGGGTCCTGTCAGGAGACTGAGCATCTTGTCCTTTGTTATGTGCGATCGAGTTCGTGAGTTTCTTCTAGATCATCTACCCTTCCCCAAATACGTCTTTGAATCTGAGAATCTCATTGGTTAGTTACAAAATCAAGAGCATTTGATAAAAGATGTGGTTCAAAGAGGAACACCACATGTCGAAGATGCATTTTGAGACAAAAATGCCAATTCTAACCACTACAGGCCCTGGGTTCTCCTGATCCAGAAAATCTCTCACTAAGTCACGGTCATACTTCTTCTGATTGCTCTCTGTGCTCGTCTCCTTTTAAACATAAAAACGACGTTAAAATGGCTGAAGAATCTGTATCTAAGCAGTTTTAGTACCTGTGTAATTTAGGCATTGTATACGATTTTATTCATTTGATTTCTTGGTTCATTCCAGCACATTTACAATTGCATTTATAGCTTCGGTTCATAAAATTGGTAGTAAGAAATGTGTAAAACGGCTTGGTGGAAGCCAACTGCATGGCTAACCAGTGTGACGGCTCTTCCCATTGGCTTAGAGAAAGTGACCTTGATGTGGACATGCTGTCTATTATTATTATTATATTTATTATTATATACTATTAAATATTAGATATCTATTATGTATGCATATTATACGATATATACATATACTATATTGCATTTATGTAGTTATATGCATATAGATGTTATATATTATTCTATTCAATGTGTCATATATAAAATTAATACATGTTTATAAAATATAAATATATGTTATAGAACACATTTATATATTATAATGTATATTCATAATGTATAATTCATAAAATGTTGCATGGTATATGTTTAATGAGCTAGATGCCTTGAGTTAAACATACTGATGCCACATCACGCTGTCTGACGCTGGGCTGCCATTTATCTTGGGGACGGACCACACGGTGCCGTGAATGCCACATTTCCACAAGTCAGGGTGGCCTCACCGCCACCTCCCTCTGTCCAATCACACATACCCTGTTTTGTAATTCTTCTGCCACTTGCATTTGATCGAATCTGTTAACTGCCAAATCGTGCCCCCTTTTCTTTGTCCTGAAGTCGTGCCAAGTTCCACCTCGGAGGCAAAGCAGAAATAAACACCTGCCACCAGCACGTCACTCTGAGGTAAAAGACGAGGGCACATCCACCCTCACCATTCGCAGAGTAGGCTCTGAAAACACCCCTTTCTAGAGTTTCTGCTTTTCTCATTCTATTTCCTCCCAGAATCTGTTTGCAAAACATTTTATGGAATTGGCAAGTTATTTGCGCTGCTTTTGCAATGCAGTCTTCCTAATTCAATTGCAATTATTTGTAAACTGCCGCCATAACTCTTCCTTGGCTAATGTCTGCAAACTGTTTACTAAACAATAAACTTAATCATGCATTCATCGTTGCAAACGTCTCCAAATGGCTGCGGAGTCGAGCTGACTTGGCATTTTTGCCTATTTGCAAATCCACGAAGGATGTTTTCTGAATAGATACCAAGTCCTATAACACTTAGTCATTCTATTTGCTACACCTCTGCTGATCATTTGCAAACTGGGACGGCCTCTTTCACGGGTCAGCGGATGTGTGGTGCCAGTACAGGTAGATTTAAAGCAAACTGGGCTGGAGGTGAGGCACCGGAAGTGGTGAATGAAGTCTGACCGCATGGCTCAGGCAATAGTCAGGTCATATAATATTACACGCGTGTTCGCTTAGCACACCAACCAAGGGCCTGCCATCTTTAAGACCCTGGGTGAGACTCGTTGAGAGGTACAGGCCGTGAAGACAATCAGTGATCTGAATGGATGTGAGAAAGAAGACAGATCACAATAGCTTGTCATCGACAAACCTAGAGATTTGAAGAACTCATAGAGATTTGAAGGACTCTTGGAGAGAGGGTACTTTGAGTGGAGAGTAGGAGATGAAAACTTAATGGAGGATACAGAAAAAATGGTGGAGAGAGGTCCCAGTCGTTACAAGGCCATGGAAATGAGGGCAGCCTTTTAAGAGGTCTCGGCTGGTCCCTGGTGTGGATGGAATGGCAGAAGGTCCAAGTGCAAATGCTCGGGGCTGGGATGAAGGGCGCCAGCGAACCCAGTGCGAGCTGCCCACACACTGGAGAATTTTAGCTCTGAAAGTGGAGGAGGCTGAGCCGTAGCCAATACAAGTTCTTCAATTTGCCTCCTGGCCCCACCCCCAACACAATCCCGGTTCAAATCATTTCACCTTAAACATAAACACCTCTCCACCATCCTCATTCTCTGCTTTCCCCTACATCTGTACGACTTGCTCCTTTGGTACTTTAAGTTTCTGCTCAAATGTCACCTTTTTATGAGAAATAATATATAAAATAATAGCTCCTACCATCAGCACTTCCTATCCTTACTCTGCTTTATTTCCTCCCATACCATCATCTGATGATATTTACTTATTTATGCATTTATTACATCCACCTAATCAAGTGTTCAGGATCTGAGACTTTATTTTTGTCACTGCTCTACATTCTAGTGCCACCACTTCAAAAAGCCCCCATCGTGTGGTTCATGCTTAATAAATATTTAAATGAGTAAAACTCAACTGAATAGAAGTTAAATGGTGCCTAGCACACTACTGAGAATATCATGTTTGTTTAATAAACATTTGTTAAAAGAATGAATGAATAAATGAATGAATGAGCTTTTAGGACCAGGGAGACAAGTCCCCACTGGTGGGCAGAAGACAAGAGCCCGTGGGGGAAACACAGATACATGGAGTAGCTGGTTGGACACGTGTAAACACATGATCACAAGGAATCCCTGGACGGCAGGACTTCAGGGTCTAACAACATCAGCAACTTGATGGGATGCTGATCA
>JAQQSQ010000290.1:0-14792 GCA_028627145.1 Eidolon dupreanum | reverse complement strand
TTTTTTTGATAGGATATCCTTCTTGTTTTCTTATTTTCTCATGCTATATCTTCTCCAACTCTGTCATACACTTTTTTTCATTACCCATTCCTTCAATGTTGCTGGCCCATAGATTTCAAGTCTAAATACATTCTTCTCTTCTGTCTATTGCTTTGCTATGATTTTAGTTACAACTTATATGTTAGTGACACTAGATATAACTGTCTAAACTAAAGTTGTCTTTCAAGCCTCAGATTCATGTATATTACCGTTGACTGAACACCTCAAGCACCACAATCTAAATAATTAAAACAATTTATTTTCCCTCACAAATATATACTTGTTCCACTTACATTTTCTATACCTCTTCCTAGTCACAGTGCTTGGAACGAGCCTAGGATATATTCTTGAATTCTCCTTATTCCTGAATTTCCCATATCAATCACCAAGTCTTCTCATATCACTTCCCCAATATGTATCTACTTCATTCTAATGACCTCTGTTCTAGTTAGAGACACTAGTCTTCTTTATTCACCTAGTACAGCAGTCTCCCAACTCATTCCCTTAAGCTCACAAGTTCAAATGCACTCTTTTACTCAGCTCAGAATGATGCCTAGCATCAAAATCATAATCTGGACATACCCATCTTTTGCCTAAAACTTTCAAATACCCTCTGTTTACAGCAGTAGTTTTCAGAAATGGTTCTCAGAATGCCTTAAGATTCATTGGAAATGACTCAGGGTCCATGTGGTGATGGCAGGGCTTAGTGGGGAAATTTAAATAGACAGAAATAGTACAGTTTCTGCCTTTCTCTGTACTTTTACTCTGTCCTTACCTTCTTAACCAGAGTAGATCTACTTTTATCTTTTTATATAGTGTAGTTCCACATAGGATTCTATTTGGGGCAAAATGATGGAGGAGGTGGAAAGAAGAAAGGGGATTGACTGCCTTTATGAAGTGTGAAAGCCACCAGCCAGCATGTTATTCAAGATTGACAATCCTCTCTATAACCTAGCCTCTGACCAGCTCACTGTCCTTATCTCTCAAAACTCTCTTGCCTTTAATTTATGTTCCATCACATTCATCTAGCCACTTACTTAATAAAGGAAAAATGTAATTTCACTCTGCTATTTCCCTCAGAAGAATATTCAGCTTGAATTAGGCCAGTTATCATTTCGTTTCTTTTTGGGCTCATGAATCTGCTTTACGTTGCACAGTTGTTTCATAGAATCGAGATCCTGAATACTAATGTTTTCAGTTTTTCATGCTCATTTCCAGGAGGTTGGCTTTTTTCCCTTGCTATTCAAAGCGATCCCATCCTTTTCATCAGTATGACAGGTGGCCCTATAAAACTGAGCAGCTGCAAGTCTCTCTAAGTAACCCTTTGGGGATGAATTGAGAGCCACATTTGACCTGTTTATGTTTGGGGAGTTGTTTTATTTTTTTTTTAACCCTCTTTTCAGATTATTTTAAAAATGAACCATACAACTCTACCCACTAACTAGACAAGTATTTCCTAGTCAGGAAATTCAGCTGAGTGGGAAGCTGAATCTAAAATTAAGGTAGCTTCCATTTGCCTAAGTGCCATTCTCAATAAAATATACTTTTTCAAACACCATTCATTAATATGTATTTTGAGACTTAATTTAGAAAAAGTGTCTGTCATTGATCATCTCGCTGTTTACATTTTAGCAGTCTGCTGAGAACACACTGTTAGACTCTCTTATAAACTGCTTTTCCTTCTCCCTTCCTACTTCATTAGCCTCAAGACCTTCCTCTGAGATCTTTATTAAAAAGATCAAGTGTAGAGGTTTTAGATTTCATAAATATTACAGTAGTTCCATGCTCTTTGGAGAGTGGCTTCTTTAGATCGAAATGGCTTCCTATGGGGGCAGAGAGTGTTTGAAAGCCAGCAAACCAGAAAGTAAAACAAAAAGCTCTCCTCAGTAAACACACAAACACATTAGTGCGTAGGCCAAGTAAATATGTGTCATCATGTAAGAGTCACTCAGTGCTTTTTAAAACCTAGGGGTTTTCTGCAAAATCCTGAAGCTGAACATGTAGGAGTCCCTAGCCTGCACAACTTCTGATGACTGGGATGATTTTGTTAAAAAGCTAAATAGAGTTCTGTTAACCTTTTAAAAAATTGATTGCCACCATCATAAAAGTCTCTGGCAAGAAAATATTCTATTCTGCTGAAGTCTGTATGTTTTTGAATAGCTGATTATTGTTCTTCTTTTTTTTAGCTCACTCAGCTCCAAATATTGTGTGCATATCTGGGATATGTTTGGGCATCTGCTGGGAGTATTAGGAAGCTGGAAACAAAAATGTATGTAATAAATACTTGAAATCATAACTATTGGTACATTATAATTTGTACAGTATTCTTCCCCTTATCTGCTGTTTTACTTTCCATGGTTTCCATTAGCTATGGTCAACTGTGGTCCAAAAATATTAAATAGAAAATTCCAGATATAGACAATTGATAAGTTTTAAATTGTACCACTTCTGAGTAGCATGATGAAATATTGTGCCTTTCTGCTCTGTCCTGCCTGGGACATAAACAATCCCTTTGTCCAGCATATCCATACTATATGTTCTCTGCCTGTTAGTCATTTAGTAGCTATCTCAGTTATCAGATTGACTGTCGTGGTATTGCAGTGCTTGTGTTCAAATAACCCTTATTTTAATGAATAATGGCCCCAAAGTACATGAGTAGTGATCTTGGCAATTCAGATATGCCAAAGAGAAGCTGTAAAGTGCTTCCTTTAAGTGCGAAAGTATGTGTGTACAGGAAAAACCCACATACATAGGGTTTGGTACTATCCATGGTTTTAGGCACCCACTGTGGGTCTTGGAATATTTTCCCTTAGGGTAAGGGGGGACCACTGTATATATGATTTGTATGATTTGAGATTGGACCTATTCAGATAATTTTTGTATGTTACAGAATTGTTAAAGTAATTAATGTATAGGAGGAGTCAGGAAGCCTGGCCAAACTGCTAGAGGCTGGCTAACTTTTTTTGACAAATAACTGAAACAAATTACTTAACCTTTCAGTCTTTAATATGATGGCTAAATCTCGGGCTGACAGTGTGGGGCTGGTGCATGAAAAGGAATACAGAGAGATATTTGTATGGTCCTACTTCTTACCTGAGGGTTTAGAAAACTGAATTTGCAGCATTTTTTTTTTCTTCTTTTTTTTTTTTGAAACAAAAATGGAGAAAAGAACAGAAGTGTCCCAATGTAGTGTATTCTTGCCTTGATGTTGGGGGAAGAATTAAAAATGGCAAAGCAAGATCCAAAGTATTGCTTGCCCCTAAGTCACTTCCATCTCAAACTCTTAGTAAAATAAGCAGAATTTTCTTGGTGTCGTCACACCTAAAGGGTGTTTTATATCATCCTCCTAATGGGATTTCTAGAAGATAATACCCTTCAATTTCTAGTTATCTTAATATTTGTTGCAGTTTACATTTATCAGAATCCCTTATTCAGCTTTGAAAGCCCACTGATGTCCAGTCTCACCAGTAAAATCAGAAATTAGGGGAGAGGCCTTCGCAACATTTCAAAGTTCCCTACGTGATTCTAATGTGCAGCCACAGTTGAGAACCACTGTTATGACTAATATTTCATAAACGCTCAAGCCAGGAATTTTCTTCAACCACTACTTTTATCACTAACCCAATCTTTTCTGGATTTTCTATTGACTTTTTGATATCTAAATTCTGCCCAGTTTTCAAGTGTGTTTATTATATCATGATTTTATAAAATTCTACAACTCACATCATCTGCTTCAAGCATGCAGCTCTCACTGCAACAACTTACCACGTTCATCTCAACCCATCTTGCCCTTACTCATGTAATTTTTCTTACCTGCATGAATAGCTCTCTCCTGTCTCTTCCACTTCATGATATCTCATCCAATATCAATCACACCTTTTCTGTCCTCTCTCTGCTAAATTTCCAATTGTGTTTTTTACTATGCAATCTAGCACCCAATTTCAAACTGTCCATCAGAATGGTGTGTTCATGGAAGTTTTCAAGGCAAAGATTTGTTGAGTGTTCACAATGTTTCCCTGTTTCAGACCATTTCTGTTCTTCAAGAAAGGCTATACTTATATTAGTGACAAACAAACTGAAACTCTCAGTAGTTTAACAAATGAGAGTTTATTTCTCACACTTGAAAACTTTGTTATAGGTCTTCCATGCAGTGACTCGGGGATTTAGGTGCTCCCATCTTATTGCTCTGCCATCTCACATCAAAGCCTCTACTTTCCCAAAGGGAAAACTCCACTTCTTAAATGTTTTGGTTCGGACATGACTCATGACACTTCTGATAAACCATGAACAAGAAATAGTTTAATCACAAAGAAAACTGGGAAATGTGGGGAGTATGTGATGCTTAGAATGAATATAAGTTTCTCTGATGAAAATTTTTAAATATGTGAGCTCATCTGTCCTTTACTAAACTGTACAACATTAAAAGGTATATATTAATCTCTTATTATTTTATAATTACTACTATTATTATTATATTTATAGATGAGAATAGGTGAAGCAACCCAACTACATGCAAGGCCCACAGTCCATAGACTGTAAACTCTTTGAAAGTAGACACTAGATCTTGTCTTCATTCTCCAGTAGATGTGATTGTTTTTCAAGAAACTCTATTTGATTAAATTAATAGATTCTACTTAAAATTCAAGTATTTGTTGGCATTTATTTATTTATTTATTTATTTATTTATTTATTTATTTATTTATGTTATTGTGTCTCAGACATTCCAAGGTAGGAAATAAGCAGCTCAAAAATGGGTGATGAATTATGTTTAGTTAGGGGACTTCCAATACCTGCTTCTTGAGTTCCACCAGTGAGGTCAGAAGTTTTAGGTACAGGAAAGGCAAGAGTGGAGTGCAAAGAGGAGAGGATGACACAGTTAAAGAGAAAGCACAAAAGCGCATATTAACACTTTGTGTGTGGGGATCATAGATAATGTTTTGGCAGCTTTTATATGGTCTTGAAATATTAATTTACGTCCAGTGAGAACTTAATATGAGACAAAATAAAACAATCAAATGAAGAAAATATTTTTCAAGTAGAGCTTAAAACAGCTATGCTGTTGCCCACTAAAGCTGCTCAGAATATGTCTCATGGTTGGTTATGGATTCTTTGCTTGTAGTACCGATCAATCTGCCTGAAGGTTAAAGTGTAGAGGAGACAGAGTTTAAGGAGGCACTGGTTTGATGATTTGGAGTCTTGCAAAAATTCATGGTATGACAGGGGCAAAGCAGTCTGAGGGTTTTCGGGTTTCTTCCCCACACCTCCAAATTCTCAGAATGGTGGCTCTCATGGAGCCAAATTATTATTAAAATATTTGTACCAATTCCCCCTCTCAGACAGTGACAAAAACAATTGTAAAGAAGGCAGCTTGCAATAATTGAGAGAACATGGGTGTTAAACAACCCAAATCCTTGGCTAGAATCCAGGCTTTTCAAGATTTTAGCTGTGTGAGTTTGGAGAATTTAACTAATGTCTTTGAATCTTTTTTCCCCATAAAATAGGATAACAATATCTATTTTACAATAACTACTAGAGAACCAGAGATAATAAATAAAAGGACCTAGTTTAGTTTTTGGTTCATAGAAAATTTGAGTAAATAGAGTAGCTTAAATAAAAGTGTGGCTTAAGAATGAGAGCAAAGGGAAAGCAGTGGATAAGCAGATTTACCTGATTTAATATTCTTGTGTGACACACATTTTTTTTCTTTGTATCAATAGTTTCAAGTTTTAAAATAATTACCCTCCTTGACTTGCCAATTAGCAGTCATAACATCTGAGTTGAAATTGATAGTACCAGGAACCACTAGTCAATATAACAAAGCTACTGTAAAATTCTAAGGTAATTAGAAACACTTTATACAAAGGTGAAGAGTAATTATTCACTTGGGCTTGTCAACTTACATCCAGAAATGCCTGCCATTATCTTTTGATCCCCAGACACCTATTTTGTATGTTTCTATTAGTGTGTGTGTCTGTGTATTTCTTATGCCTGCAGGTCATCACACTTGAACCACAAAATCCCCATGGTTTAACAGCAAACAATACATTTGGAGTTATGTATAATCTGATATTAGGTGATTCAATTTGGGTAAATACTCAGTTGAAGCTATCTTTTTCATTTATTTATTCATTCATTCATTCAATGGGTATATAATGTGTACCAGACACTATTATATCTACATGCCAATGAACAAAATAGATAAAGTTTCTTAAATATGTGGAGATTATGTTACATTCTAGTGGGAAAAAATGAGACAATTGAAAGTAAATGTGATAAATAATAATATTATATAATATGCTAGAAGATGATGAGTATTGTAAGTAAAAAGGACAAGAAAAACAGGAAAAGATGACTTGAGAGTGCCCAAGGGATGGTGATGGGAGGGACAGATTTCAGAATTAGAGTTGTCAGGGATCACTTTATGAGAAGGTAACATTTCAGAAAATTCCTGAAAGAAAGACGGCTAGCCATGCAAATATGGGAAAGTTCCAGCCAGAAAGAACAGCCAGTGTTGACATATTCTTGTCATAGCAAAGGCCAGTATGACTGAAGAGGATGGTCAAGGAGTGGGGTCGGTGTGGCTAAACAGGAGGTTGTAAAGGTAAACTGGGCCAGGTAGCAAATAATGGATGGGGCTTGGTATGACATTATAAGATATTTACCCCCACCTATTTAAAAAAAAAAAGTAGGGAGATCACAAGTAAATAAAATATGACAATGTGATAACAATGAAATACTCAAGGAGAATCACACATCTCAAAAGCTGAATATTAAAGTAAATCATACTGTAATAGCTTAGTCTTATAAGAAAAACTCTAACATGGGAGGGTAAGTCCTCTTGGTTAAGGACTCTACTGGACATCAGGTATTTGAACACTAGACTCATCATCTAGTCTGATTTATAACACATGTTTTGATAGAGAAAGCTTCATTGTCCTTATAATTATATTATAAATGTTGATAATCACTCTTCATTTTAAAAAGGATTTCCTAAAACAATTCTTCTGCTGTTTTTTTTTTTTAAATATGGCTGGCACATTTTAAAATATTTTTCCTCATAGTCAGTACTCTGTGGGAATGAAGAACAGCTGGTCAACATCTTGCATATCATAATCTATCATGTCTATAATAATTATTATTAATTTACTGGAGGATGATCTCTATTCCCAGATAACATATACTTTTCCTTTAATCTACCCTCATAAATCCTCTTTCATATTATTTTAATTCTTTGGGATTACAATTGCTATCTAAATTTAATATTTTGTACCTGATTAGTACTTAAATTTTTTTCTAATTTACACCAAATCAGATTAAAAATTATTCTCATAAAGAATGATCTGATAAATTACCTGTGTAACTCATGCTAAAATTACCTGGCTACTGGGGAAAGAAAATTTTGAATGTGTTTTCAATATTTCCAAAGTGTTACACTAAATAGGTTAATTCCTATACTTTATCTCATTGTATTAAGAGAGACAAAGACTCCTGGAATGTGTTCATTATTCTTTGCTGTATTATTAACTAACAAGCAGAAAAATTCATAAATGTAACATAAACTAAAAGAACCTTATTATTCCCAAGGTAAACTATAAATTCATTGGTCTCTCAGCCAGTTTTTGGGGAAAAGAAGGTGTTAGAAATTCTAAGAGAAGAAATTATAATTCCTTAGGACACTACTTAGGGTACAAGCAACTGGAGTAAAAGAGGCCTCGAAAGATATAAATATATTATGCCACCTATCATTGAATGCAGAGTATTATGCACTGGTTATCAATCCCAGGGGAGATTTGGTATTTACAAAAAAAAAAAAAAAATCGTGGAGCATAGTATAGATTATCACTATGCTAACCACTAGGAAGAGAAATCTAAATACTTCAGACCATTGCATCTTGGTATCCAAATAGCCAAAGGAAGCACTGGACAGAGCAACACTTTACTCACATAGAAAAGAGACAGAGAAAAATCAGCATCAGTAGTAGAGATCAGTCCCCCACTGTCAGTGGGTTTCCACATGCATTCCTCTCAGTGCCACAGTGGAAAGAGCCCTTTCCCCTACCCACTGAGAACAGATAGAACAGTGGGGCTGGCCAGGTGCCATATGATGCACACACTTTAAACAGAGGAGTATAAAACAAGGAAAGAGATAATCCCCCACAAAGTGGTATGCCCAACACAGTTGTGAAGACCCTGAGTAAGAAAGTGTTTCAGGCTTAAGACTCATTCTTAAGCAGCTGAGTGAGGTTCAGAAGACTGTAGTTTTTCCCAGCAATCATCCTGGGAGAAAATGACTAATGTTAAGAATACAGGTTAGGTTTTGATGACATTGAAATGGTATTTGTTTCAGCTAGTTATCGGTTTGTGCAAACCACCCTTAAAACAACAATCACTTATTTGCTTCCACATTTTCAATTTAGACATAGCTTTGGGGTACCCAGTGTTGTCCAATTCTGGTCTCGATATAGTAACTCAACTTGTGAGGTTCTTACAAGTTGAGAAGTTGATCACATGTGTATTTTTTTCCTCCAAACTGGGATGTTTCTGGATAAAAAAGAATACTGTTAAACACTGAGCTTGGAAAACTAGGACCTATGTTCACCCTGTATATAAGGAACCAAGGTTTCTGTCAGCAAATGTAGCCTTAGTCATTTCCCCCTGGAAATGGTCTTGAGACTCAAGAACCCTTAAAGTGATGTTGATCCTAAATCCAACTTGCCAAAGAAAAATGTGCCAATAGGAAAATATCAGAGCACAGCTATAAAATATTCATAAATATGAATACTTAGAAAATGCATATAATTCCTTGCTAACAACATTTTATGTATAATCTAAGCACTAAACCCTTACCCAGCACTATATATAATATATATGATATATATAATATATATATAACTTATTTCTTCTTTATTTTAGTCTTTATTTTTTCTTCTCTTTTTAAGGATAATTATACCAGATATAGAATTGAAGGTTGCCGTTTATTTTTTTAACACTTTAAATACTTCACTCTCTTCTTTCTGACATGATTTCTAATGAAAAGTCTACTATAATTCTTATCTTTGTACTTATGTATCTAAGGCATTTTTTTCCCCTTGGCCTCTTTCAGGATTTTCACTTTGGCTTTGGGCAGTTTGAATTTAATATGTGCAGATGTAGTTTTTGTTTGTTTGATTATTTATCCTGCTTGATCTTGGAACTTCTTGAATTTGTGGTTTAGTGTCTGCCATTAAGTTTAGAAAGTTCTCAGCCATTATTACTTCGAATAATTCTTGTTTTCTTTTTATTTTCTTTGTGACAGTACAATTACACTTATGTTAATACATTTTGAAAATTTTCTACTGCAGCTCCTGGTTTTTCTATTTTTTCACTCTTTTCCCCTTTGCATTTCAATCTCAGAGGTCTCTAGATCTCTCTACAAGCTTGCTGATTCTTTTCTCAGCCATGCCTAATCTACTGATGAGCTCATCAAAGGTATTCTTTATTTCTGTTACAGTGTTTTGATTGCTAGCATTTTTTTTAATGTTTCTTAGAATTTCCATCTCTCTACTTATAATACCCATTTGTTCTTGCATGTTGTCCACTTTTTCCATTTGAGCCTTTTAGATTATTTTTTTACTTTTTATTTTTCAATTACAGTTGACATTTGATATTATTTATAGTTTCAGGCATGCAGCGTAGTGGTTAGATATTTATATAATTTACAAAGTGATCCCCCCAACAAGTCTAGTACCCACCTGGCACCACATGTAGTTATCACAATGTTATTAACTACATTCTCTCCGCTGTACTTTACATCGCCATGACTATTTTGTAACTACTAATTTGTACTTCTTAATCCCAGGGCCCTTTAGCTTATTCATCATAATTATTTTAAATTCTCTGTCTGGTAATTCCAACATCTGTGTCATATTTGAATCTAGTTCTGATATTTGCTTTGTCTCTTTAGCCTGTGTTTTATCCTGCATTTTTTGAATATTTTGTGATGTTTTTGGTTGAGAACTAGACATGTTGTATTGAGTAATAAGAACTGAAGTACATAGGGCTTTATGTTAATCTGGCTAGGTATTGGTTTTATGGAAATGTTTCCTGTAGCTATAGGTGTCAGCTTCTAGTGTTGCTGTTTTTGTTTCCTTTTTTTTTTTTCTTTTTTCACTTTGGGGTTCCCTAAGTATTCCTGCTCAAAAAAGGTCTCTGTTTCATAGCTCTTTTAGCTGTAATATACTGGTGTTATCCTCAAACCCTGTGGGTGTGGTGGGAAGTGTTGAGGGAGGGTAAATATTCTCTAATCTTATGATTTTAGTGAATCTGTATTTCTAAGCTGTGGGTTTTAATTGTTTCTAGGGGCATAGATTTCCCTTCCCTGCATCCCCCCTGAGATGGGACAGGAAGGCCAGAAAAGTCTGGAATGGAAGAAATGTTTTTCTCATAGCTAGATTAAGGCTCTGGAGTTTATTTATTTATTTATTTTGTTTCCATGGAGAATAGGCCCATGCTATAGAGACTCCTCTGGGCTGATTTCACAACGATTACACTTTCCCTCCCCTTGCAAGAGCCACAAAGATATCTTTCTTAAATCTTCACCATAAGAACTTGGTGAGGTCCCTGGAGGTAAAAACCCATGAATGTGTGGGATCCCTACTAAGACTGTGGCTTCCCAGCAGTTTCTTATTTTTAAGATAGTTCATGCTCAGCTTTCATTGATTGGTCAAAATTACCATTTAAGTTTTTTACAGTCTATGGCTCCAGCAGCTTCCCAGCTAAGCTGAGCTCTTCCGTCTCTAAATTTCAGCTTTGTCCTGAGATCTAAGTTCTCTGACAGGTCCAGGGAAAGTCACTGATTTTCATTATTTTTTTTTCTTCTTTTTGTAAGGATAAGAGTGACTACTTCCAAGCTCTTTACATGAGGGAGCTGAAACTGGAAGTTCTGACTGGGATTTAAACCTTGGAAGTTTAAATTTCTCTTATGCAGTACTTAATTATTTAAAAGAAAAAAAATTCATCATTAGTATGACTTGTTTTTTCAGTTAACATTTTTAAAAATAGCATTTCCTCAATTTCTAGTATTTTTCTCTTTTTCATCCATAGCTACATGAAATAAAATGGAGACTTAGGTGCAAGTGGACTGAAATGGACAGGCAGTGATTTATCTTCACAGCACAGTTTGGTTCTTTTATTTGTAAATCTGAGACATTCTAGAATCTATTTTGCTTTGGTTTCAAGTTGCTCTAATAAACACTTCCAACACAGGCAAACACTTAAGTGCTTAAAAGAGAAGGTGAATAGTATAAACAGCAAAAAAAAAAAAAAAAAAAAAAATTGAGAGCAGGTAGGACAGGGCTGGCCATTTAAACGGGTCATTAAAGGAGGACACAATTTGACTATATCATTCCCTGGAGAGCTTCTTGGTATGGGATTATAAACTCTGGGAGAAGGGCCAAGTTAAGTCTAATTATATTTAGTTTAACACTGCAATTTAAATGCCTAAACTTCTTCAGTTCTTTTTTCTTCTTTTATGCTTTTTTTAAAAAAAATTTTGAAGTGAGCTCATCAGTATTCTTTAATCTTTCTACTTGTTTGCTAAATGCTTTAATCAGCCATTACTTCTCTAGCTTTCCTCAAAAATTAATTGAGATGAAAATCTATTTACCTACATACTTTGAAAGAAAAATATATTCATAATAAAATTTTAAAATAAACACATTACAAAAAATACAAGCCCACCATTATTTCTGCTTGCATGATTCCTTTGTGTTTTAGATGATTAATGTCCCTTTAAATATAATCCAGAAAAATATCTGAGAATAATATTATTTGGGCTCTGGATATTATTGAAGGAAAGATTCTTTGCTCTACGACTATTTATTGGTAGAATATTTTTTTGCTTTCTCCCTCAATGAATATCTGTCTTACTGAGTTTTTTTCTTTTCTCAAGATAATGAGAGGTTCTTTGCTATTCAATATATTGATTTTAAAGTGGCACATGAATTCTTCTTTATGTATAATACTATAGTTTAGTAGTTCTTAACCTTTTTAGGGGCGTTACAGATTCTTCTGAAAAAATGATGAAAGCTAAAGAATTTTTTTACAGAGAAATGCATATACACATAAATTTTGCATATACAGTGATTTGAACAGGTTTACAGATTCACTAAAGGCAAAATAAAAGTTTCTAATACTCAGGTGAAAAATACTTGACGTACATTTATGTGTTCCAGGTAGCTTTTGTCATGTGACACAGCCTGACTTCTGCAAGAAGTGTTGTGAGATAAGTTTAGTCCACTCTATAACATAGAAGTATTTTCTGTATCTGTTTAATCTTATGTGATAACATTCTTTATCTATGGACTTTATAAAGAAGACAATAGAATTTGATGAGAATGACTGGACCCACTGTGTGCAATAAGAACAATATTGCATTTGGTGAGCGTATTTATATAAGAAATTATAAAAGATATCCAAGTAGTCTCTTATTCCCTTTTCTAAGAACTAATAGTAATCTTAATCAATGTGACTAAGGGAATGGCCTTGCTACAATTGGGATACTTTTTATTCTCCTTTGATGTGATTTTTTTTTCCACTGGGAGGTTGGCTTTTTGCTTTATAGACTTATTACTAGTTCTTAGATTTTACTTATCACTTGAACAAAATATAGAGTTTGACATCCAAGACTTGATTTTTGCAGACTTTGCCTCTGTTTTACAATGGTCTACAGTATTTTGATTGCAGCATGTCAAAGGTATGATTCTATACCTTTTTAACTCGAGTTCGCAGAGTCGCTGCCTGTACTCTTTAAATAATCATTTAGGTATAGAACAAGGCATTCAGCAAAGCATCACAGCAGGAGCAGTGGGGAGAAACGGGCCTCTATCTGCCTGTGTGAAAATAGTTAAGAAGCAGCTGCTCCATTACAATAGACAAACACCAAGAGAATGTTACAGTTCCTGGTGAGCTAAGATTGAACTTGCTAAATTCTCATGGTTTGTATCTTCTAAATATGTGTGTATGCATATATAGTTTTCTAGTATATTATGTATATACATACATACTTATGGTCTGTATGTATAAATGTAGTAGATGTTTTAGTTCTCTCAATTTATGCAAATTATGCTGTGATTTGAAAAATGGTTTGATGAAGACATCCACAGTTGTAAGAGGGATGATTATATGCATGTGATTGACATGAACTAATTAAACTGAAATATCCCAGGCTATTGTTTGCTAGGCAGTTATTTAATGGTGTAAGGGAAATGTCATAATGCTGCTTTAATGTGGAACAGGTTTTCATCAACAAAAAGAATGTTAAAGCTCTTTTATATCATTGCACTCATTGTATAATTCCTTTGTACTAAGATATGACATAGCGATTGTATAGTTCTGAGAATAAAGAATTTGAAATTAAAAAAAAAAACTGAAAAAACTAGAAGTGAAAATCACAGGTTTACCACTTACTTACTGTGAGACCTTTATTACCCTCAGGATAGAATCCTGTGAGGAGGGATGATAATAGGACTTACATCATTGGGTTGCTGAGAATTAACTGATATAATGCATATGAAATGCTTTGCATTTTGCCTGGCATATAATATATGCTCAAACATATTATCACCGCTACTGTATCACCTCCTCAGTTTCTCACCTAGGGCTATGACCTGGGCTGGAGCTCTTCTTGGGCTCCTATGATCTCAACCTATCACTGTAAAAGGTTCAGAGTAAACACTGTTATTTTCTTGTCTTTTTCTATGAACAGACTAAAAATAGCTACTTCTGTTTTCTTTGGCATCTTATTTGCTAGAAGGGCCCTCGTCAATGTCTAGAGCCCTCTCTACTATTTTAGTAACTGCCTTCTTTGCTTGGCTTGTTAATTAAAGCAGTTTCCTGCTTAGCAGGGCATATTTTACCTTGAGCCTTAATTCCTTCTGCTTTTCTCTCTGAAATGGATCCAATTTTCAGAGATACTTGTCGGTATAGGTTGTTGATGAACCATAAGAGAACCAGATGACTCAATGGTTGTGTTCTTTACATACTTACAACCATGAATTAGAGTAGGCATATATTTTTCTCCTCCTTTTTAATAAACTGTTATCTATAGTACCCAGTATATTGATGCCTTTAACAAGGCCCTCCAAAGACATACCCAAAGGATAGAATACTGTGGTAATTTTTTCAGTTATGTACTAGTTATCTCACTAACTTTTCTAAGTATTTTTTATTCAAAGATGGTACCAGGTTAAGCCCACTTTTGAAGCACAGGTATTAATGTCCTCTGTAGGGTGTATAATGAAGTTACCAATAAAAACCAGAATATTTCTGGTCCTCACAGAATTTATTTTTATGGTCAGTACATTCTCTGAGTTGTTCTACTAAAGCTTGTGTGTTTATTTTGGGGTATCTACCTTTCACTTTGATATTTCCCCATGTACTTTTTTCATAATATCACCACCCTATTCAATTGTGTTGTCAATTTCAGCTAGAAAACTAATTTTCTTGACAATTTTCCAAATCTAAGATATCAAATATCATTTGATTCTCCTTTGCTTTATAACATAGAATATAAAACTTTTATCCTTATGTTATAATTGGGGTATATTTTTCAATTACAATTTTATTTTAGTTTATCTCTAAAGGAATTTGAATATTATTTTAAGAAATACAGTAGTTGGTACTTCTCTATAAGTGACACCATCCTGGGACTTTATTCAACACTCTATCGATATCTGCATCTTTCATGGGTTATTCTTTCTGGAATATTAATTCTC
>JAQQSQ010002907.1:0-10124 GCA_028627145.1 Eidolon dupreanum | reverse complement strand
GATAACTATGACAATGATAGCTGACTTCACATCCATCCGAAGTTATGACATCTAGAAAAAACTGTATAAAATGTCCGAAAGTGCTCAAAGTAAGAAAAAGTCATGTAACATTTCTTGGTTCTATTTTCAGCATTCACATCAGAGAAGCAGCCAGTAAATATGAACTTAGACATACCGGATACCTGATACTATTCCCACAAATATCTGAGACTTTTACATAGCTTTTCCTTGTATTTTTAAGTGACCTTCACCCTTTCTGTGTTAAGAATTCCCACTTAGAGTTTAGAGAGAGAGGGCACAGAGGAAGTTAGTAGATAATTGCATTAGCTTTTCTAATTTAAGCTGTCACAGCTGCAAAATTGTTCAGTGTAACTCCACAGGGAGTGCTACCCAGATATGCAAATGAATCCCAAATGTGACATTCGCCAGCATGGGGGTGGTGGATGTGAAGGCTGAGGGACCGCCACCAGTCTGTCTGATGGAGTGACTCACATCACCGGGGAGCCAGCCGCCATTGATTTCTGCTCATCCATCTCATCACAGCGACCTTCTCCCTGGAAGGAAGGAAAGGGAGTGAAAGAATAGAACAAAAGAGAGGTAGAGAGCAAAGAGGAAATTACGGGGTTTCTTCCTTTCCCTATCCCTCCAGCTCCTGAGTTCTTTCGTCATTGTGTCATTCCTGGTCACCAGGCCATTCTCTTAAGCCTCATCACACACTTCATCTTTCTGTAACCGGCTTAGCAACTAGTCTTCCTATCTCCTCTAGCCTTGTTATGTGACTTGGTTTGATGTTACTTAATTAGTATTCATGTCATATTCTTTTGAATTTACTAAAGAATAGGAATAACTTAGAGATTTTTTAGTACTATATAAATTCTAAACCATGTAGGCAGAAGATGTGAAATATTGCCTGTATTCTTTCACTAAGGAACTTCTGTGCTTTGTCATTTTCCATTTTATCAAGATGCCCCTGTTTTAGTGAAATAACCTCCATTTCCACATGAAAACTTTTGGTAGATGAAAGGTTACAGGAGAGAAGAGAAGTAAAGAGTAATGCAAAAAAATAAAATAAAATAAAATAAAATAGGATAGAATTAAGAATCCAAAAATGTCCTAAAGAAGTTCATGGATTTTCAGTCTAAAGTGTATTTCTTTCTAAACGCTTTTGTTCTCTTAATTTTCTCTGTCTGAAACGTCTACCTCATCCTCCTTTACGAGAGCAAGTTTTTCATAGAGAAGAACTGTGCCCTGTGTTTAAGACTTTGCGAGCTATCCTTCTTGTTTAAAGGGGTGCCGGAAAGTCGGCGATGGGATTATGGGAGCAGAGCAGATGTACAAATAAATTTCTGTTAACATTCTCCTTGGGGAGTCACACTCCAATTCCCACGACCTCTTTAAAATTCTTAACTGGAGTTTATTTAAAACTTTTCTTCCTTCAGTTGTGTTCAATTTGCAAGCAGAATTTAGTGGCAATATAGAAGACTCAGGATGTTACAGTTGGAGATTTTTGAGGGGGGAAGAAAAAGAGGTTTTGATCCTTAACAGAGTCTGTAAGCAATAAAGACCGTCAGAGTATAGATGAAGTCAGACCATGGCTAGAAGACTCACTTCTAAGGACGCAGAAAGACTCAAGGCAGCAGATCGTAGCCTCAGCCTGGACAAAAGCACCTCTCAGAATCCTCAGTGTCGTGTGCTACAACTGCCTCACATAAAACAAAGTGCAAAAAGACCCGTGTCAAAAACGGACTGTGAATGGAGCTTGTGGGGCTCGGTCTGAATCCCAGGCATATTCATAGGAAACCTAAAAAGCTTTTAAGAAGATGAATGAAAGGAAACTCTACCACTAGCTTGGACCAAAAGGGCCAGAATCGGTTTACAATAGAAGAGAGGCTCTGAGCTCCCAAACTTCTATGATGGGGAGCAGAATGATAGCTCTTCAGCAGCAAACTCAAATGGAATTTTCCATTTTTATTTTTAACAAATGTTATTAAGGTTTTATGTGTATGTATATATGCGTATACATAGTATAGTTCTCTAAGTTTTGACAATTGGATGTGAATACCTATCTAACTGCCACTGTGATCAAGATATAAAACCTTTCTATTGTCCTAAAAAGTTTATATTACCAGTTTCTCTTTCCTTTCCTGTGTGCCATTCAATCTTGTTTCTTTTATGTCGTTACTGATGAAATTGGACTTTTCTAGAGTTTCGTATAAATTTTAAAAATTAATTTTAAATTATACATTATAATTTTATAGATGATTTTACATAAATAGAATAAAACAGTAATAACTATTTTTGTTTAGATTTCAAAACAAAAGTCTGTAATTGTTTGAGCTGTATCGTGTTTTCTTCTGTATCAATTTTATCTCTATAACGTGTATCAACATTGCTGAATAGAATTCTATTCTGTAAATTTTCTGAAATTGGAATATTCATCTGTTGGTTTATATTTGGCTTGTTTCCAGTTGGGAGCTATTATGAATTAAAGCAGCTATCGACATTAATATCTACATCCTTTTGTGGACATGTGATCTTCTTTCTCTTGGGAAAAAGCCTTAAAGTTGAATCACTTGACTATGTTGTAAGTGTACAAGCTTCAAAGATAAAACCAAAGTGTTTGCAAAATTTTATGTTCTGACCAGCAAGCAATGAATGAAATTTCTAGCTGCTACATCTCAATTTTCTGTTGTAGGTCTTTTAATATAATTTCTTATAATGGTGTTATTTGTCATATTATTATAGAATTCTAATTACTTACACATTTTAGGTACATAGACTTTTTAGTATATATGTGTGGTTAATGTTTTCTTTCAGTTCGTCCATCTTGTTTTCATTTCCTTAATAATACCTTTCAAACAGCAAAATTTTTTAATTTTGAAGAAGTCCAATTTAACAAATAATCGTTTTATGCTTTATAATTGTACTAACATATCTAAGAATATGTATTCTATGCTTATTCTAAGTATTTTATAGTTTTTCATAGCTATGCTCAATTTGGGGTTAATTTTATTGCATTGTACATACATGATAGGTATTAAATTCCCTTTTTTAATATAGTAATATCCAGTTTTTCAAGAACCTTTTATTGAAGAGTATTTTCCCCATTAAATTACTATAGCTCCTTTCCTCATTAAATCTCTTTGGGTAAAAAAACTTTACCATCTATATTTAGGTACAATTCTAGCTAATTTTTCTCCAAGTTAATTGACCCTTAATATTTGGGTCTATTTATGGACTCAATAATTTGTTCCATTAAACTATCTATTTATATGTCAATACAGCACTATCTTGATTACTATAACTTTAAAATAAGTTTGAAAATCAAGTACTGTAAGCTGTCAACTTTAGTTGTTATTTTTTCAAGATTGTTTTGCTTATTTCACATGAATTTTGTAATCAGCTTGGTAATTTCTATCAAAAGAAAATTACTTGTTAGGATTTTGGTTAAGATTACATTGAATCTCTAGATCAATTTGAGGACAAATTACATCATAACAATTTGGAGACTTCTAAAACATGATATATTTATCTCACATGTACTACATTCTTTTAAAATTTCGCCTACCAATGTTTTAAATTTTCAGTGTATAAGACTAATAATAATTTGTTAAATGTATCTCTGTATTTAATTTTGATGATATAATAAATTATCTTCAATTCCCCACTGTTCATTCATTGTTAGTATACAGAAATACATTTGATTTTTGTATATTGATCTTGTAACATCTGATTCTACTGGATACATATTTTATTCCTGGTAGCTGTTTTGTAGTTTTGTTAGGTTATTCTACACTGATGTAGGTGTTATCAGTGAATCAAGAGTGCTGATGTCTTTCTTTCTATTTCGTATCTCTTGAGGCATTTTTCTTTTCTTAATACACTGATTATGAACTAAAGTACAATGTCAAATAGAACAGTGAACAAAGATAATGGTTTTCTCCCAAAATAAGATGAGAAATGTTCCTTTTATTACAAAAAAAAAGATCGTGTAGATCGATATTTTTCTTCCCTAAGTGTTTGATATAATTCACCAATACCAATATCACAGCCTGAAGTTTATTTTGTAGAAAAAATTTTGGCTACTTATATAATTTTAGCAGACATAGAGCTTTTTATTAATATGTAGCAGGCTTTAATGTACTATTTGAAAGTTTATGTTTATTAAGAAAATTGTCAATTTTATCTAAACTGTCGATTGTATTGTCCTAAAGTTTTTCATGATATTCTCTGTTTTATTTTTAATATGTTAAGATTTTTCATGATGTTTCATTTTTAGTTTCTGATGTTGGTCATTTTTATTTTTGCTTTTATTTTTCTGATCAGTCTGAATAGAAATATATTGATTTTATTGGTTCTTACAAAGATCTCTCACACTTTGTGCTTTATTTTTCCTTTTTTTTTTAAATTTTAAAATCTCACTGACTTCTACTTTTATATTTTTATACCATTATTTCTCTGCCTTTTGAATTTAAATTTCTCTTCTTTTTCTACTGATAAGGTTAAATTATTTTGAAAGCTTTATAGATTCACATAGCTAAGATTTACATAAATTATTTTTTTACATGTGATAAAGGTCATGTTTGCTTTTTAATTTTTCTATAAAAAAGAATGCATTTGGGAACATCATGGATTTTTCCATCTATCGTAACAACACTTCTGAATAAGACCTTTATATTTTCCAAAACATGTATTTTATCACTGATAATTTTAGAATAATTTTTCAAACACTAAATAATTATTTCATCATTATAAATTATAAATAAAAATAATGAGATTCTCAATTTTGTTTTTAGAATCACTCTAAGGATAGGCCATATAAAAGAATAAACTCAAAATGAACTAAAGACTTAAATGTAAGACCCAAAACCATAAAACTCATAGAAGAAAACAGGCAGTAATCTCTCTGACATTGCACTTAATAATATTTTTTTGGGTATACATCTCCTTGGGCAAGGGAAACAAAAAAAAAATAAACAAATGATACTACATTAGACTAAAAAATTTTTGCATAGCAAAGGAAACTATCAACAAAAAGAAAAGACAACCTACTGAATGTGAGAAGATAATCACTAATGATACATCTGATAAGGGGTTAATATCCAAGATTTATTTAAAAAATTATGTAACTTAACATCAAAACAAATAAACAATCCAATTAAAAAGTGGACAGAGAACTTGAATAGACATTTCTCCAAAGAGGACATAGAGATGGCCAACAGATATATAAAAAGATGCTCAGGGTCACGAATCATCAGATAAGTGCAAGTTAAAACCACAATGAGATATTACTTTTTACCTGTCAGAATGGCCATCATCAGTAAATCAACAAAGTGCTGGTGAGGATATGGAGAAAAGGGATCCCTCATGCACTATTGGTGGGATTGCAAATTGGTGCAACTACTATGGAAGACAGCATGAAGGTTCCTCAAAAATTAGAAATGGAACTACCTTATGACCCAGCAATTCCACTTCTGGGTATTTAATTGAAGAAAGCCAAAACTTAGTTCAAAAGGTAAATGTACCCCTATGTTCATTGCAATGTTATTTATAATGGTCAACATCTGACAGCAGGTATGAACCTAAAGGGTATTATGCAAAGTGAAATAAGTCAGACAAAGACAATGTCATATGATTTCTTTTATATATGAAATCTAAAACAACAAAATAATTGAACAAACAAAATAGACTCAGAACAACCTGCTGATTGCCAGAAGGGAAGGGGTTGGGAGGCTGGGTGTGAAAAAGGAAAAGATTAAGAAGTACAAATTGATAGTTAAGAAATAGTTGTGGGAATGTAAAGGACAGCATAGAAAATACAGTCAATAAACACAATAAATTAAATATTTACTTTAATTAATAAGCATATTAATTAATACCTAAAACTAAAAGAAGGACTAATTCGATCCTTCATAGGATGAAAATTGCATAACTTTTTTGAATTGGATTAGAATGCACAGAAGTTTCCTGTCATCTAAATATTATAAAATATTCAGTGGAGTAGAGACACATAACCTGATTTCTTAAGGATCTTTCAAAAAATACATCAACTTTCTCAAACTATCAATACGATGGAGAAAAATATTTAGAGTTTAGAAAAGTAATTTATTATCCATTTACACGCATGCAATATTGAGGAATATTGCTCTATTTAAAAATAATAGGAATGACAATATAATAATACTAAATGTCAATATGTATATTTTAGTTAATAATTCACTATTTCTAACTTTTTACTATACTAAAATAATGGATATGCTTTAAAATACTGTAAGAACCATAGTTTAGATAGGCATACTAAAATATTGGACATATTTAATTTTAGATAAATGTCCCCTGAAATATAGAATTTAATTTGATTATAGTTTAATATACCTAAAATATTCATTTCAATAAATTTAATGATGGGTCATTAACAAATTAAATGAGAGTTCATTCTCCATTTTTAGCTTATTAAAAAAATTTTTAAAAGCAAAGCTTGTTCCAAAAATTGGGAGAACATGTTTGCGATGACAGGTAGTTAAAGGCTTTGCATTTAGAATATATAAATAGCCCCTATTGTTCAATTACAGAATGAAAAATTTAATTAAAAATGGCAACAGACTTCAATATAAGCTTCTCAAAGCTGATAAAGGAATGACCCATGAGTGTATCAAAAGGTGCTTGACATCACTGGTCATCTGGGAAAGACAGAATAAATTAACACAGGATGCCACTTTACATCCAAAAGAATGCCAAAATTAAGGTTAATGACTGACTAACCCAAATGTTGGCAAGCAGGTGGAGCAGCTACGTTTGCATGCATCACAGGTGGCGGTGAGAAATGGTCCCACAGCCTGAAGAGTTCTCCCAGAACTGAACAGACACTGATTTATAACCCAAGGATTTTACTCCTTAGTGTCTGTCCAAGAGAAATGAAAACATGCAGCTTAAAGACTCAGCCAGACCGCTCAAAGCAACAGAGTAGTCACTCCAAACTGGAAACAAACGGAATTTTTATCAACAGGGAAATAATTAAAAAAAAAAAAGAAAGTACTGGCCTATGGCATATACAAAAGCCTGGTTGACTTTCAGACGAAAGATAAGTAAAAAAAATACGAAGTTATAGAAGAAACAAGACTAATCGATGGCAATAACAGTCGGAATGGTGAGAAAAGAGCTTAGGAAGAAGAGACACGAAAAACTTTTGAGGACATGGACATATCTGGTATCTCGTGTGAGTGATGTTGACGTGTGCACATTTTCAAAATTAATTAGATTATAGACGTAAGGCATGTACATTGCACTGTTTGTAAAATTTACTTAAATTAAAAAAAGTTTTGCAAGTCAAGAATTACCACTTATTTATATTTATTTGGATGTCTTTGTGACTCTGATACTTATTGGTTCTCCATTCTGGAAATGTCACATTGCAGCAACTCTACAATGTTGAGGGGAGAGCGTTTTTGGTACCGGAAACAGCAAGGAGGTAAGTCAAGGGACAGGTGAGAACTCATCCCATGGGCCCCTGTGCGTGGACCAGGACGAGTGGGAAACAGGACCACGAAGATGCAGGGAGGCCGGTCGGAGCCAGAGACGTCGGGACCCAAGGTTTAACAGCATGTTTAAAGACGTCCTGATAATAGTCATTATTTTTTTATTCATTATTTTTAATTTGTTTTGTCTTAACCTGAAACAAATTCCGCATGCGCTAAGTAGGACATTATAATTGCCATTCCGACACTGCTGGAAAAACGATTGAAAACTTGCTTCCGAGATGTTTTTGGGATAAGCCGACACGAACACTGCACTGCCTCGTATCCAAAACTCGAAGGCCACCTTAAAGGGGCGTCCCCAAGGGGTGTCACACAGTGCTTAAAAGTTTGACTTCTAGCATGGTTCCAATCTTACTCTCTCAGAGAGCTGAAGGTTCCATAGTGACACCTAGCTTTCAGCGCTGACGTCAATCCAATCTTCTTTTTCCTTTTTAAAAAATGTAATCTTTTGAACTGAAAAATTGGCATTTTTTAAAACCAGGATGAGTCTAAGTTTGTGCCTCTTCTCATTAATTCCATTTACACTTAGGTAAATCCTTTAAATTTTCAGACGTAGATATCTCCTCAACTCGTGGACATTTTTCTCTTCTCTTGTCTAATTCTTGTGTCTCTTCCACGTGTATGTTGTTATCCTCCCGGAAGTTCAACTGTTTATAGTCATCTGCATCTCATAACTATCTCGTGATTTTTGTCCCTTTATAGTTTTGCTCCATGCTATGAAATATTAATTTTATGTGATCCTTGAGCCACTAAGACAGGTAGAAACAATGGCCATTCTTATCTCTATTTCTCCTCCTGAATTCTTTGTTTTTACTGCCATCATATCTTTTTCATGATTCTCCTGAATCTCTTTTATTTTTATCTATTGAATGCATCGAATGCATTGTTTCTGTGACAGTTAATTTTATGTGTCAATGTGGCTGACCACAAAAGCCCAGATATTCTGTCAAACATTATTCTGAAAAACAAAATAAAATGAAACAAAACAAAACCCATTTTCCTGGATGTTTCTATGAGGGCATCTTTACATGAGATTAACATTTAAATTGATGGACTTTTAGAAAAGCAGATTACACTTCATAATGTAGGTGGACCTCATCCCACCAGTTGAGGCCCAGATAGGACAAAAGACTGACCTTCCCTGAGCAACAGGGAATTCTGCCAGCCTGCCAGCCTTCTGACCAAACCCCAGTGGGGCCGTGTCTTGGGTGTCCAGCCTGCTGGCCCAGCCCGCCCTGTAAATTTGGACTCAACAGTTGTTATAATGATTACCTCTAGCAACCACATTTTGCTGATTGTTGTTTGTTCCGATTTTTGTCTCTCTCATTGCTATTGGATCCCCCTATGTGTGTTGTTATTTTTTTCCCGATGGCTCGCAGGACTCACTGTTTGTTGGACTAAGAATGAATGTCGCACAGCGGTGAAAAGCAATGGTAGGTCCCTTTCTAGCTGCAAAGAGCAAAGAGGTCAGGTCGACAAGCCCTGCTCAGGCATCAGGAGAAAGTCTGCCTCATCCCCCTCTCCTTGCCTTCCCTTGGTCTGACAGTGTCCAGTCCAACTGATCAAGAACTTCTTGGACTTTCGAGGTCAGATCGAGGTGTGCCAACATAGACTCTGCACAGAGCTCTTTCCGGAATCTTCGGTCTTACACTCCACATCCCAGATTTGCCTTTGGTGCGATCCAAGTTCCGTCGACCCTACGCTGCCAAGAACCAGGATAAATACACAGTTTGAACTTGGTGAAGATGGGAGGATGCTGTATTCAAAATTTAGCTTCAAAAATATTTCTTACATTCTTTGAGTTTATTCTTTGCTGTTTCCCTCAAATTTCCTATTCCAATAAAAATATGTTCTAAAAATAGAATAACTTTCAGCATTATTCATTCATCTTCCTTTCAACTATTAAACAAACATATTAAAAATCTATTAAGCAGATACTGCAAGAACAGAGCGCAGAGTAAGAAATAAGCAAGTTAAGAATTCGAATGCCGTATCATAAATCCCTCCAGAACAGTGTAATCTCGCATTTCTAAGGAGATCCAAATTATCTTACTAAGTCTGTTTTTTATTTCTTTTTCGGATTGTTTTCTCTTTTTAGCTTTAGAAAAGTCACTTTAAGTCATCTTTTTTAAAGTGGTCATTCAAAATTAATATTTTATTTTATTTGGAAAATAGGGACAAAATATATTTTAAAGTGAAACTGGAAGAAGCACTAAAATTTATACCAAATTCTAGTTTGCTTTCTGGAAATGTTTGGAAATTAACACTTGGGAATGATTGCAGTATTTTTACCAGAGCGACATATGTCTAATATATTAATCATAAAATACGCCATTCACATGAGAAAGAAGAACTGGCTATAACCCAGGGACTGAAGACTGGGTTGTGTTGGCTGAATTTCCTAAGCAAGTGGACTAGAAAGAATTGGAATGATATGTGAATTGACCTGAAAATGCATTAAATCCAGGAGGTGGAGATAGGAAAGAGAAAGACTTAACACCTCACTGGAGAGGAGCTTTCTAATTATGTGAAATGTTTCTGTGCAAAACTTATTCCTTAAGGAAGCAATATTAGGTCCTGAAGCTGTGT
>JAQQSQ010002906.1:0-10126 GCA_028627145.1 Eidolon dupreanum | reverse complement strand
GCAAACCAGCGGCTTGCCAACCCCGAGACAGGTGAACCCACTTTTGAAACACGAATGCTTCCATTTTAAAAATTTATGCTGACTTTATACTATTCACTGAGCGCATTGGAGATAAAGCAAAACAAAAATAAAAACAATAGACGGTCCTTCCCTGCCCCAGCGGGGAAACTGAAATGGTAATTTGTGGTGACTTCTGTGTCTAACGACTTAATGGTAATATAACAATACAGGCTTAGAAGGAAACGAAACAGCCTGAGGAGGTAGTGGGTGGGGGCTGCCCGCTGGTCGGTGATGAAAAGGAAGGTCACCCATGGACATCGGCAGCGGGGTGCCCGAGGCCGAGGGCACAGCAGAGACCAGACGAAGCCATGACGCGGAAACGAACAGGGCTCACCTGGGGGACAGGAAGCAGGCCAACCCAGGATGCAGAAAAGAGAGGTCACATGCGGCCAGGACAACAGGTGTGGGCAGCGGTATGCGGTGTGCAGACGGAGGCCGAGTAAAGTGGGCAGCGACCCGACCCGAGCCGACCCAATCCGGTCCGTTTGCATTTTCGCAGGCTCAGCGAAGGGTCGCGAGCTCCTGGCCGTGAGGCTCTGCCCTCAGTTTCCCTCGGCCAGACCACGACACACACGTGCAAAAGGGCTTATACTCGGTCCTTTCCAGAGTCCTCGTGAAGTTTCTAAAAGAATGGAAGAGGAAGCAGGGCAAATTCCATGCCAGCCAAGACAGAAACCTGGATGGAGGAAGAGGATGAAAAGATCAAGTCGGTGAGATGCGCTCTAAACTACTTCCTGGTGTGGTCCTATTACACGCAGAAGCTGACCTCGAAATTTTATGGCTACGAAATCACGATTTTACAACATTTTTCTGAACAGTACCATCTGATGTAGGAGAACGGTGCGAGGTTAACTCAAATAGATCTCTCTCGTTTTAACTGTACTTGGTTTTACCTAATTTTTTAACTTCTAAAATAATATAAAGACCTATATTTTTTAAAAGAAATCTGAGGTTTCTCTAAGGAACATACACTACACTAAGAGCCTTGTCGATTTCATTACTTATTTTAAAATTCTCCCCTTAAAAAATTTAAAGACTGCAAAGCACTTAACTATATCTACAACAGAATGATTAAAAATAAGGTAGGAGAGACCTGTGGCTTCTGATCAGGACAGAGTAACGAGTAATCGGATGCACCTTCTCACTACAAGATATTACAAAACCGGACGAAATTCACGAAACGACAGTTTTCAGACGGTGCCGGGCGGTGGCCCTTGAGAGAGGCAGAAGCTTGCGTCCCCGTCGCTGTCCACAGAGGGCCACTGTCACGCCTGCAGCACAGAGAGGGGAGGCCACCAGGGGAGCAGAGGCCTGGCTGTGGGGAGAAACGGGGATCAGAGCATGAGCCAGGAGGAGCAGCAGGAATGTGCGGGGCGGTGACCAGATCCCAGACCCCAGACCTGCTCTGACAACGCGAGAACACAGGACAGAGCCGGCCAGTCAGTGAGCTACCTGCCTCCCAGGGCAAGACGCAGACTCTAAGGAAAGGTAAAAAATCCGAATTCTTGACAGCATAGAAGTCGCAATGTGCTGCGTTTGATGAAAAGCGGTTAGATTCGCAGAGGGTGGAGAAGCGGAGCCGGGGCCAGGGGAAAACTTCTCCACTACAGTAGACCCAGAGCAGACAGGTGCATAATCGGGCAGCAACTCGACAGCGGCTACAATCGACGCTTCAACGACTTAAACAGAGAGGTGGACGTAACATGTGCCCGCTTTTAACCAGGTTACTTGCCTTTTTATTACTGAATTACAGTCTCCTCTATGTGCTCTGGATACAAGTCTCCTGTTAGAGGGCGGATGCACAAACATCTCCCGTCCGCGTGTCGTCTCGTCACTTCCCGGTTGGTGGTCATCGGTGCACAAAAGTTTTTCATTTCGGGAAACTCCAATTTCTCTATTGTTTCCCTCTGTTGTTTGTGCTTCTGGTATCACAATTAAGAAATCATTGCCTCATCCAAGGTCACAGTTAATGATTTTTTTTTTCTTTGCAGATACTGTGTTTCTCAGTTCTAGAATTTCTTTCACAGTAGGGGTAGGTCTATGTTTTCTTTTAAGAGTTTGATCGTTTTAGCTCTTACATGTAGGTTTTTTTTTTTACTGTTTTTTTTTGGAAGATAGATCTCTTCTTAATAAAAAATAATAATAATAAAAATAAAAAAGGACAACGAAAATGCAGTCTCATGTAATGAGAGGAAAGTAAGAAAGAAACTAGCTTTCTTATAAGACTGGCCCAGGTACTAAACCCAGCCCAGACTACTTACTGTGTCTGAGCCTGCAAAATGGCGGTGATAACATCTACCTTGCCAAAAGCTGTTTTTGCCATTTTTGTGTATTTTTTCCCATCATTTCGTACAGTTTCAGCTCAAGAATATTCATGGGTTTTAAGCCCAACTCTCCAACTTACTAGCTCTGTGCCACGACATGCGTTTGCGTCTCTAACCATCAGTTTTCTCATCTGTGTAGTGAAGGGTGAGTTAGATCACCGCCCAGCCCCTTACCGGTGATAAACTTTGTTGCAATCTCAGGAATGTCTTCAGCAGACTGTTGCCATTCACCCTGAGGAGTAACATTGTGTCTTAAAAACCTGCTCTTTTGTGTGGGGGGCTTGGCTTATCGGCACCAACCGCAGCTTCCAAAATAATATTTGACTCAAGTGAGAGGATACTCTGGTAGCATGGATAGTGTTTTCTTCGTGAAAAGGCAAATACATTTTTTAAAATCATTTCTGAGTTTTTAAAGTTCACGAACTCAGGTTATTTTTTGGGTCTCATAGCCCACTTAAAAATGGCTTATTTTTTTTTTTTGACTCCCCGATGAGAGTCTAAGCCCCAAGGACCTCAGTCGGACCTGGATGTTTTCTACCAGACCTTTCTTCTCCGGACGGTGAGGGGCTATTTGTGGCCCAAGGTAAGAAGACCACGTCGCCTGGAAGATGACCAGCAGGGACACAGAGGTACGGCATGAAAGGTGACCCTTCCCGATGGCACCTTGGGGACCCGGGTGCTGTCACGCTCAAGCCATGGCACTGTGCCACCACCAAAGCTCCCACTTCCAGTCCTGACTGCTCCTGACCGGCATGGGAGCCAGACGAGCCCACGTTTTAAAGACCAGATGGACAAAGCCAAATACCATTCTTCAAGGGTCTGCTGCCAGAAACCAAACAGGCTTGGGCTCGGGTCCGGCACGGAAGCCGGTTGAGTGCAACTTCAATCCAACTGCACAGTAGGGTTCTGTAAAAATTTCCAAACTCTGGGCAACTTGAATGACATCAGTCTGAATCTTCTCAATCCAAGCTCCCTTCATTCTTCACGGATAAAGCCCATTAAAAAAAAAAATGAGTTAAAGGAAGAAGCCACTCTGAGGTTTGATCTTTAGTTGTTAACTGGATCGATAAAATAGAAAAAAATGGACATCGAGAGCAAAACCTAATCCTGCATTTTATTTTCAGGTTTAAAACAAAATGAGACATTGAGATGCAAGCAGGTAGCTCATCAATTCCCGACGAGATCATCCGAGGCAGCCGGCAGCAGACACAGGACAAACGAGGCTCAGACTCGCCCACCATGTCCGAGAGCGGATCCGGGCCGGGCACCGTCTGACGTTGGACCGCACCGGGCCCTGCAGCCCGTGGCCGGCGATGGACCACCTTCCGACAGCCCGGGGGAGAGTGGCGAGCGCGCATCCCCGTTCTGCTTCGGGAAGGTGAGGCCGGCCAGGCCGCGGAGGACAATCCGGTGTCGGACAGACCGGCTCGGGGCAGGAAGGCAGAGTGCGGACAGGCCTGCAAGGACGCGGAGAGGGGCCCTCCTCCGGCCGCCACTGACCCTCCCGGCTGGGCGTGATGGCCGTGGAGACACACCTAGCCTCAGGTACGTCTGGATTTGATGACCCAGGTGACCTCGGGCACGTGACACGCCACCTTCCTTGTGTAAGAGAAGCAACCTGGGTGAAATAACGTTGTAAAAACGTTCTGGTTTTCTACAGGTATCTGAGAACGTGGCTTCCTATACTTTAGGGGTTCACACGCTCAAAATTCACGATTTAGCTATTCTTAACTCCTTTCATGGCTAGAGGCCAATTCTGGGGTGACAGAGTGGCAGCCACCTCTGGGGGCAGGCGGCAGAGCGGGACAGACGCACAGTGACCTCTTGTATCTTAAAGGACAGAAGGAATTAATGAGCGGGCACTAATCTCGCCAGCGGCCGGTGGCCGGGGGTAACGGGGAGCACCCCGATTCTCATGGAGGCTTCCGTCTCAGCAGCGGGAGGCCAGCCACGCAGGGAGCCGGGGCTAAGGGTCAGGATGACTCGCGTGGGCTGGGACCCCGTGCAGCTCTCCTGCAGCCTCACTGCTCCGATGTCACCTGGCCAAGGTGAGCACTGGCTCGACCCCCTCTGTCTTCCAAGGAGCACGTGCCGTGGGCCAAAGCCTTGGATGGATGGCTGGCGGGCGACGTGGCAACAGCCCCATGCGTGTGCTAGTGACAGGCGGTGGCTCCCTGCCAGGGCCGGGGCACTGGGCTCCCTGAGCGACCGGTCCCTGCTGGGCTCGACCTGAGCAAATGCCACACCGGGGACAGGCAGCTAAAGAGAGGAGAGAGGCACCTTGGGAAGGCAAACCCACCCCCAACCGTGGGCTTCCGTCTGACAATTTACAGCAGGTGCGAAAATGCTTGGACGTACGCCTGGTGAATGCTGACGTGCACGTGACATTGGGGGACATTTTTTCAGGAGAGAGACACGCCGAGGTCCCCCCGTGTCCTGTAAATAACACCCCTAAGTTCTGTGGCTGCCAGTCTGGGAGAGACGGACCCTCCTGGGAGGCCATCACAGAGAAGGCCGTCGGGAAAGGTGTGGCAGATTCAAGGAAGAAGAAGAAGTCCGTACTTGTGCTGGGTAACAGGAAAAGCTTCCAGCAGCTTCCAGACCTAATCCGCCGTCCACACGGTAGTCCAGCGTGCCTAGAACCCAGTGCCGTGGCCAGACAGACACCACCAAGTCCCGCCTCCCAGGCCACAGCTGCTCCTTCTGGGGTCCCCCGGCCGGGCCCCTCCAGCCTGCTCTCCTGAGTTCGACCTCAAGCCTCTTCCTCGAGTCTCCCAGCCCCTAACCGAATTCTTGACGAGCCTTTCATTAATGATCGATTTGCTTCCTTCCAGGACAATCCATTTTCACGTACAGAGGACCCAAGGCTGGACGCCAGGTCTGGCCACACACACTGACCACCAAACGCTTCGCCCTTCCCGTTTCGTGCTCACTTAGAGCAAGTGAAGCCCGCCGAGCGAGGCCCCCGGGCGCAGACTCCGACCCAGGCCCAGGGCTGCAGCCCCGGACGGAGCCGGCCCCGTCTCAGCCGGCCCGGCCGGCCCTCCGGGGCCACTCCGTGGGGCAGAGCATTGCCACACCAGCGTCTCGCCCACTTCCTTTCCTGGGTTAAGAAGTGTAATTAAACACCTCCCAAAATGGGCCTTTTCATCTACTCTTGACTTCTTTCCATTGTTTGCCAACAAATACGCTGGGAGAATAAAAAGTCGTATCATGCCTCTCGCTGCTTTTCGTAGGTCAGGAAATGAAATTATATATTTTTTCAGGTCTGATTGTACTCTCATTTTGAAAACCATAAACACACACACACACACACACACACACACACGCACACAACGCAGAAGGAAATGATATCTTTCGACATAACGGATGACAGGGACCCTCTTCGAAACCAGCCACCATCACTGGAGACGAATATGCACAGAGCGTATGGAAGAGAGATGACCTCATGATGTGTTAGCTCCACACGTACACCCAATAAGAAGCAAGACTATAACACTTCGAACACGTGAATCGTTGAACAAAATTCTCCACGTAAACTACAATCACTTCAGCCCTCCCAAGCTGATGGGCACGATTCAGATAGTCTTCCAGAAAAGAGGAAAAGATCACCTGCTTTCTGAAGGTAATTCACCCTGGATGACTTTAAGAAAGCTTTACCTTTTGGAAATACGCCCGAAGGAACCACCGAAGAAGGCACAAGCATCTCTCTGCTGGTCTGTCTACCGCACCTAATTTGCAGGTGGCAGAGCCCGTACCTGGCATGAGGCGGTCACCCGTGAAATGTCAGTCCTCCTCACGCATTGTCCCCATGAACCAGGATGTAGTGCACGCTTCTCATCCAGCAGCCACGCTGGTGGATTTATTAGCTGGTGACAGAAAAAGTTTCAAGCACTACACTGCTATCCCGATTCAGGAATCTAAACCTCAGCGAGTTTGCAAAACACAAATCCGCAAAAAAAAACAAACTGAAAGTGAGGGTCACAGTCGGTCACGGCACTGCAGCCGCCATCCTGTGGCCAGCGGGGCAGACTCGGGGTCTGGGCCGGTCCTTAGAGGCACCGGTGAGACCCCAGGACCGATCCGAGTGTGGTAAGTCACCCCGGTGGTCTCGAACCTCGAGGCCTGCCTTCATCCACAGCCCACGTGACGCTGCAGCTCCTTCTGCCAAAGGGATGGAACACAGTTCCCCGGCCGATGGCTACGTGACACGCTTGGGGCAGCAGAATCACGGGGCGAGACAGAGCACCTGTCCGGAGACCACGCCTCCAGAGCCCTGGCGTGCATCCACTTGCCTCCCCGTGGTGGAGGGAGGCAGGAGAGACACGGCGGCCTCGGCTAAGACACGTCCGGCAAGCTCAGTCCACGGGACAGGACACAGCGCGAAGCCAGCCAAGGAGCTGGCAGACGACGCAACGGCCAAGGTCGGCCAAGCCCACATGCAACATTTTAGCAACTAAGCGGCCGGGGTGCTAAGCCCACGGAGTTTTGGACTGTACCTCACCGATACACCCAGCAGAAGCATCCCCGAAACACCGCGGCACTTCGTGCCGGGAGAGCATCAGCCAGGCTCAGCGTTCGTCACACGACGCTCGGTAACGCTGACCGCTCTCCGGAAGCTTCCCCGAGGCTCAAAACTTACCTCCCCGAAGTACCCAGGTTTGATTTGTTTCTCCTTCAACCTTGTTATCCGGGACACACACGCTAGGAAAGATTTGTGCGATCCAGGCAGTGTGTTTCGGGGGCCGTCCTGCACAGGAAGGGGTTCCGAGGCTCACCCACGTGGTGAGGGGACATTCGCGCTGAGCCGAACCGAGCAAAGCAGTTCACGCAAAGTCGGCGTCACCCTCCCCTGCCCGCCCCCCCCCCCCGCCGTGACGAGCTAAACTTTCGGAGGTCTCGGAGAGTAACGAGAGCGCTTTTGCCCTTTCTCAAAAACTTGCCTGAAAAGTCATACTTCGTTCTTTGTCATTCCCCTTTTGCCTTCTTCTTTTCTCCCTCCCCCTCTAAATGTCCTGTTTGCATCTTAACTCCAGGCTCTGAAATGCCAGGGGAAGCGGTGCCGACGTTGGCAGAGAAGGGCACAGTGGCGGCGCCGGGCAGGGCTGGCACACGAGTGGGCGTGGCATTTTCTGGTCACACTGACTTCCCGCGTTGGACGCGTGTTACCAGCCGCTGAGTCAAACCCGCCCTCTCCTCGTCCCCGCGTGAGGCTTCGGTCTGCCTCCTGCCTGCCGGAGCCCTCAAACCCCGAAGCGGCGGTGACCCTCTAGGACGCACAGGGCACCACACCTCCGTCAGGTCCCGATGACAGACGTTGGTGGCCGACCCAGCACCGTGGGAGGAACCCTCAGAACCCTCATCGCTGCTCCTGACGAGTGAGCGTTTGCATTACCCATCACCTAAACCCATGCACGCCCCACCTCACTACCAAATACTGCACCAACCCGTAGAGACGATCCAGCAGTTCGGGTGGGGCTACCTCATATGTCCTCGGTATTGTACCCGGGGCCGGACATACAACACCGAGCGAGACGCAGCCAAACCCTCCAGGAAGCCTCGTGTTTTAGGAAACTCCTGGCCTTGAGACACAGGGCCGAGCCACGCGGAACTTCCCGGCGCTGCTGCCGGTCTGCAGAAGAGACGACTACAGGCAAGTCTTGCTTCGCACGAGCCACGGATTCGATCACCTGGGCGGCTACTGACTACGCTTAGGCGTAAGCTGGCCAGGGGCGTGAAGGAGCGGTCAAGGCCGATTCCTCCTGGAACACACAGACGCCCGCGACGGCGCTGTGCAAAGCACGGTTATGCGCCCAAACACCGCGAGTGTCACTCGCTTCCTCTGCTTCACAGAACGGCTAAACTTCACACCTGAGCTGCGTTTTTTTTTTTTTTTTTTTTTAACCAAAAGCATTGCAAACCTAGAAGTACATTCAAACATTGGCACAGCAGCAGTTTGGGAAGCGTACGCCCAGGACGTGGTACACAGCACAGACATGCCGAGCACAGAGCAGCATGAGGTGTGGAGAGATGTCGTCCCAGACGACAGAACCCGGGCGTTCGGAAAAGCCTCGTGCGCCGGGGTGACCCTGCCACGCACGGGCGCGTCCCGCCGGCCTCCTGGGCAGCATCCACTTTTACTCCACTGGAGGAAGAAAACAACACCGTGTCGATCCCCTTTCCTTACTTCACCTCAAAACGTCAAAGGTAGGATTCTGCGTGTGAATGGTCTGTAACAACGTTTCGAGGGAAGGCCAACGTGTAGGGACATCCGACTGGAACTTCATCGGCAGAAAAAAGGACAGTCCAGCGCTGCTGAGACGTAGCCCGGGCCTTGGAGGTCGGCGAGCTCGCGGGCCGCCCCACGCCCTCACGCCCTGCCTCCCGTGGAGCCCGCGAGCACCGCAGAGGTGCCTGGGGCTGGCGAGGCCCCGCCTGGACCACCGCCACCAAGCAGACGTGGCCGTGGCTTTCTGTACCGGACGCCCCTCAGGGTTCTGATGAAAGAGCCTCGGAGACGAGCTTCCCCGAGTCCCATCCTCCCCCGGGATTCTGGCCCGGGAGACACGGCTGTAACTGATGAGCCATGTATGACGAGGGCCTGCAAACACTGTGATGGCCACAGAGTCCGTCAGGCACGGGGGGGACATCGCGAAGACGGGCCACCGAGCGTCCTCACATGTCCTCAAAACCCAACAGAGAAAGAAGCGTCTCGGGTGAGGAGCCCCCGGGACGGCCCACAGGCATCGGGACGCGAGGCCGTGTGTCGGGCTGAGCTGACCGCAGCCGTGTGTGCGGGGCCGAGGCGGGCCGAGCTGCGAGGGGGAGGCAGGCTTCTCCGGTGTCCCGGGAAGACGACGGTGGCCAACGCAGCTGCCTGTCCTCTCCCTTCTCGCCGTCACCCTCGGGTGGACCCTGGGGTCTCAGGGAGCACGGGCGGAGCACGGCTGTGTGGTCACCGCTGGCCTACGGGTCGTGTGGCCTGGGACGGGTCCCTCGGGGTTCCGTCTCTGAGGGGACGTGTCCAGCCTCCGAGTTGACCGGAAACACGCGGTGAGTGCCCGGGGCCCGTCCTCGGTGCCCAGGCCGCGTCGACGATGCTTCACATCTCTCCTCTTTCCCCGAGCCCTTCTCGTGAAAGGTGAGAACGCAGAAGCCGAAACAGCTCCCAGAGTCAGAAAGTGCATCCTCGCGGCGTAAGGCTGGACCTCGGCGCTCAGCCTGCCCGGTGCGAAGGCCAGGCCCTCGGCCCTGGGCCAGGAGGGGCGCCCTCACTCCCGAGAGCACGTGGGTGTGGGCGGGCTGTCGCCCCAGACATCGACACCTCCGTATCAGCAAGTGCTATCGGTCTAAGAGAAATGACAGACAATTCTGCAAACACCAGCTGTTACGCAAGGTTTACTAGGAAAACGTCAGTCGGTGGGGATACGGAACTTACGAGGGAATGGGCCGGAGAAGGTCTTTAAAGCTGTAAATTCTACTAACGTGATCACTTCCTATCTAATTGCAAGTGTGTTAGTTTTCTGCGTTTCGTCTCTTAGAGCCCTGACTACGGTTTTTCTGTCATTCTCTCTGGACATCGAGGTCCAGAAGACGGTGACAGAAGCAGGTGTCCAAACGTGTTCTGAGTCTCAGTACCAAAACGTCAACCGCATTGAAGGATTTGGGATGACAGTTTCCTGACGTGTCTTCTTTTGATAATCTAAGGATACGATATGGATCAATACGTCACCCAGCTTTAT
>JAQQSQ010002905.1:0-10129 GCA_028627145.1 Eidolon dupreanum | reverse complement strand
TGAAATGTGTATGGCGAAATTTGGATCTCAGAGGACTAATCATTTTTAGCATAAATATCTCAAATATACATAGGGCTTCCTAATATAAAATTTTTTTTTAGTCTATTCTTTTAGCGTTTATTACATAGTACATTTTTTAAAGCATAAGTATGTCTCCTGAACATTTGGGACATATTTATACTAAAAACTTACTCATTCACCTGAATCCACATATCCCCAGGCACCCTGAGTCTCTGTGAGCTGGGCCTGGTGACATGCCCCGACTGCTCAAGGAGCCGGAGTTTGACCCCCAGGCGCTGGGCCAGGGACGAGGCCTTGACCATCTCTTCAGAAGCAGCATGGATGTCCTACTGGAGCCCCGTCGCTTGCCACCAGGGTGACCAGCCCGTGCTGCTAACCCGAGGCCTCGCGGGGTCTGTGTTGTGCCACCCGCTCTGTCCCTGGGTAGGGGAGGGGCCTGTGCCCAAGCCCCGGGCCTCCCGCCCCGGTACCCGAGGACCCCGCAGCTGTGGCATCTGCTCTGTCCGGGTGTTGGGAGTCTGCTGCTTCTTGAGGGATGGGAGGGGGGCAGCAAGGCCTCTCCTGCACCCCACAGACCCACACGGTCGCAGAGGGCCGCGTGGCCGCCGCGCGGCTTCGACCTGCTCTTCTGCAGGCGGGGGCGCCCCGGGCGCAGGTGGAGGGAGCCTCGCGCACAGGGCGAGCTCCTTCTAGATCCCGGGTTATCAGACTCATTAATCTCCGTGGCAGGAGGCCAGGAATGAGTAATTGTGTGTGGCTTTCGTGTGCCAACGGGACAGCTGCTCCTCAGGGCGATCCCCGGAGCCCCTCCCCACGCCCTTACTTCCCGCTCCGGCCTGGGGAGCCCCGTCAGAGCTGAGGGGTGAGGGGGACGCTGGGCCAGCGGGCAGCTGGGGGGCTTCCTGGCCCACCCCTCACGGCCATCGGGCGGGTCAACAGCAGAAGTGAGCAAGGCGCTGGCCCTGAGGCTTTAAGGCGACGAGGTGGACCCGCCTGAAAGTTACAGTGGGCGGCGAGGACCCAGCGCCACCCCCAGCTCCCGTGGCCCTCGCCGTGGCCACGGTGCGGGGAGCATCCCGCAGCCTCTGACCGGCTCGTGATCAAGGGTCCGTTAAGGTCCGCGCGCCTCGCCCCCGCGGACCACAGAGGGGCCGTAAACGGGAGATGAGTGGGACCCGGGACGTTAAAGATCGCCCGCGGTGACTATTACTCCGAGACCTGCTGGAGTCTCTACGGGAACAGCGCGGTTTGAATAAAGTGGCACACCTCGCGGCCGCTGTGTGCGACACCCTCACTTTTCTCGGCGGATTTGACAGGCGCCCTCCTTTCCCGTTGCAGGCGACATAATCACCATTAAGGGGAACTTCTGCCTGGCGCAGTGGATGCAAAGCGTGGCCGTGACAGCGAGTCCCAGCGTGGCCTCTTCAGCGCCCTGTCGTCGTCTTACCCGCGGGGACCCGGGCAGTGAAGGCCAGGTGAGGGGCGGGGGGAGGCTCGGGCGCAGGTGCGGCTGGTTCATGCTGCCCAGCCGGGCTTGTCGGGGGCTCAGGGTGCCTGCTCCTGCCTGCTGCCTGCACAGGGGTGTCTGCCCAGAACCCCCACCTCCCCCAGCTTCCCGGTGCTCGGCTCTCAGCCCCCGGCCCCTGGCCCCCGGCCCCCGGCCCCCAGCGTTCTCAGGGGCTGACTTTTTGCCACTGAAACCACATGACCGCAGAAGCAGGGGATTCTCGGGGGGGTTCTGTCCCCCGCCAGCGCCCCGTGGGGCCCACAGCCAGGGGCCTGGGTGTAGGAGGAAGGACAACGTTCCTGGCATAGCTTCTGCTTTAGGAAATGCTGGTCTGAATAAGCAAAACATTGTTTAAAAACCTAAATTCAAACGTTAAAAGTTAATTTTTAAAGAGAAGTTGTATTATGCCAAAATTAATAATAACCAAAATGTAGGGTCCCATTTTCTTTAATATGTGTCAGCGGAGGCTGGAGAAGGAACATGAGCATTGAGAGTCGAGGAGAGACGCGTTACCTGCCACATGGGAAGGAGCGCCCAAGCATCCGTTTCCCTCCCGACTTTAAAACCCAGGGAGTTGGGGGTGTTAAACACAGGGCTTAGATACTTTTGAAGCATGTAAAACATTCACTACTTGAATTCTAAACTGAATCATTGTTTATTGAATACATACACAAAGAAAATAGATGTCATAGATCAAGGGCAGGGCAGAAAAGGAAACACAAAAAAGCAAAAAGGTACAAAAAGGACACACAAGATATATCAGGCAAAACGAACCAAGAAAATATGGGGACAGAATATTGTATCAGATGAAGTAGCGTTGAGAGTAGTTGGTTACGGCAGAGAAACCATTTTTACTGGTGAAGCTCTATCACTTGTAAATTTATTCTTGCATTTATTCAGTAAATACTGGGCCAAGAGCTGGCAATTGGGTGTTAAAGGAGGCAGATGTGACTCCCGTCTTCTTTGGGCCCACAATCTAGCAGACCGAATGCGTCATGGTCCTAATACTCCGAGTGTGGTTACAGTGAAATACAACAAGCGAACAGTAGGGAGTGCAAGAAAAAAATAGGGAATCGTGATTGTACAAAAAACTTTACGGCATCTCTGTTGGTATCTGGCAGATTTTGTAGGCAAAGATTCTAAGGATTTAGATGATTTCAAATAATAAATTTGTTTCTTAAAATAAGAGTTTTATAGTCCATGAAATATTCATGAAATACACAGTGTAAATTGGCTATAAAGACAGAATGAATATATTCCAATGACTGAAATGTAGACAGATATCATATTTTACAGAAGGATAATTAAAAATGGTAATTAAAAAGGTAATTAAAAATCTCAATTAACAATTAAAAAAACTATTAAAATCTCTCTGAAATATTCTTAGATTAAAGGGAAAATCAAGCTGTATTTAGGAGCCAATTATAAAATAATGAAAATACCGTATATCAAAACTCATGGTGTTTGGTCAAAGCTGTACTCAGAGGAAAATACATAGCCTTAAAATACCAACATTATTAACATAGAATAAAAATAAATGCATTAGGCATTTAACTCACAATGAATTAGACGATAAAATAAACCTAGGAAAATATTGATAGAGGCCAAACATAAGTTACTGAATAAGAAAACAGATAGCAGATTGCCAAATCTAAAAATGAGAACTGAATAAAGACATTTGAGAAGTTATTCAAATAAATCAGAGTGAGAAAACACATGTAACAATATTACAAATAAAAAATGAGAGACATATTTTAAAAAGTTAAAGGTAGAAGATATAGTATATATTAACACAGAAAGTTTTTTAAAATGGATGATTTTCTGTGAAAATTTAAATTATGAATTTTAATTGTAAAATAAATGAGTAAGAAAGTGAAAAATGTTAAAACAGATGGTTGTGCAGCAAATCCACTTAAATCTCTTGAGAGGATGATCACACAAATTACAGACAGAAAACTTCCCAATTCACCTTATAAAGCAAACATAATCTTATACCAAACCCTACAAAATAGTAAATAAACAAAGAAAACCTATAGGTCAGCCTCACATGTAAACATAAGTGTAAAATCATAAAAAATGAACACTATATATCTAAATTTAAGCTTTATACACACACACACATACATGAGATTGCACATATGCATATACCTGATGCCATCACCACAATCAAGGTACTAAACATATCTATCACCTCCAGAAATTTCCATGTGTGTCTGTGTATGTGTGTGTGGTGGCAAGAACACGCAACATGAGATCTATCCTTTTAATACATTTTAATGGACACAGCACAGTGTCATCAACGACAGGCACTAAGTTCGACCGCAGACTGCCAGAACCTACTCATCTTGCATAATGGAAACTTTAAACCCACTGAACAACTGTTTCCTATGATCTCCTCCCCGAAGCCTCCGGCAGCCACCATATATTCTCAGCTTCTATGTGTGTGATGATTGTCAATCACATAAGCAGAACCACGTGGTATTCGTCCTCCTGAGACTGACATATCTCACTTAGCACAGCGTCCTCTAGGTTCATTCATGTTGTTGTGGATGGCAGGACTTCCTCCTTTTTGAAGGCTGAGTAGTATTCCTTCGTGTGTATGTACCACGTTTTCTTTATCCATTCTTTATCGATGGACACTTGGGTTGTCTCCATGTTTTTGCTACCGGGACCATTGCTGCAGACATCACTTTAAGATCTAGATTTCGGTTCTTTTGGTAAATACCCAGAAGTGGGAATGCTGGGCACGCAGAGGTTGTATGTTGAATTTTTTGAGGAAGCTCCGTGCTGTTTCCCACAGGGGCGGCACCAGTTTGCAATCCCACCAGCGGCGCCCTTCCCCCACGCCCGCGCCAGCACTAGCTGTCTTTTGCCTTTTTGATAATAGCCATCCTAACAGGTGTGAGGTGATATCTCACTGTGACATTGACCTGCATGTCCCTGATGACCAGTGACCTTAAGCACCTTTCGTGTACCTGATGGCCGTGCGTATGTCTTCTTTGAAGAAGTGTCTATTAGAGTCATTTGCCCATATGTAGTTGCTTTTTTTCTGCTGAGTTGTAGGAAATTCTTACATATCCGGATGTTAACCTCTTACCAGGTAGACACGTCCTCCTCCCGTTCTGCAGGGTGCCTCTTTGTTCTGTTGTTCTCTTTGCTGTGCAGAAGCCTTTTAGTTTGAGGTCGTCCCATTGTCTCTTTTTGGTTTTGTTGCCTGTGCTTTTCATTTCAAATTCAAGAAATCATAGCCAAGACCAATGCCAAGAAGATTTCCCCGTTTCCTTCAATGAGTTTTGCAGTTTTAGGTCTTACATTTAAGTCTTAATCTATTTTGAGTTGCTTTTTGTGTGTGGTGTAAGAAAGGGGTCCAATTTCCTTCTTTTGCATGTGAATATCTATTTTTCCCAGCAATGTTTGTTGAAGAGACGATTCTTCTCTCATTGCGTCTTCTTGGCACCTTTGTCAAAGATCGGTTGACTGTAAACGTGTGGGCTTGTTTCTGGGTTTTCCGTTCTGTTCCTTTGGTCTGTAAAACTGTCTGTATGCCAGCATCAGACTGTTTTAGTTACTGTAGCTTTGCAATGTATTTTGAAATCAGAAAGTATAAAGCCTCCAGCATTTACAGGCCAGTGTCTATGATGAATGTAGATGCAAAATTCCTCAACAAAATTCTAGCAAGCTAAATTTGCAGCACATTAAAAGGACCACACACCATGATCGAGTGGGTTTTATCCCTGGGCTACAGGGTGGTCCAACACATGTGAATCGATCATTGTGATGCTCCATTATAATAGAATAAAGGATGAAATTTATATGGTCATCTCAATAGATAAATAAAAAGCATTTGACAAAATTCAGCAGCCTTTCATGATAAGTTCTCAACAAATTAGTTATTGTAGGAATGTACCTCAATATAATAAAGGCCATATATGGCAAGTGCATTGCTGACATCATACTCAACAGTAAAAAACTAAAAGCATTTTCTCTAAGATCAAAAACAAAACAAGGATTCCTACTCTTGTCACTTCTACTTAAAATAGTACTGGAAGTCCTAGCCAGAGCAATTAGCTAGAAAAATAAATAAAGGGCATCTAAATCAGAAAGGAAGAAGTCAATCTGTCTCTGTTTGCAAATAGCATGATCTTATATATAGAAAACCCTAAGACTTCACAAAAAATTGTTAGAACTAATAAACAAATTCCACAATGTTGCAGGCTAGAAAATCAACATACAAAAATAAGTTGCATTTCTATACACTGAAAATGAACTATTTGAAAAGAAAATTAAGAAAACAAACTCATTTACTATAGCATCAGAAAGGATAAAATATTTAGAAATAAGCTTCACTAAGGAGGTGAAAGATTTATACATTAAAACTATAAAATGCTGATGAAACAAATTAAAGCAGACACAAATATATGGAAAGACATGTCGTGTTCATGGACTGGAAGAATTAATACTGTTGAAATGTCTATATGACCCAAAGCCATCTACAGATTCAATGCAAGCTCTATAAAAGTACTAATGACATTTTTTTTTTACAGAAATAGAAAAATGACCCTAAGATTCATAAGCTAAAATGATCTAAAGAAAGAAGAACACTAAACTTACATTAAAAAGATAATATACCTTGACTGATAAGGTCTTATTCCGGTACTGTCAGGATGGTACAAAATTAGGAAACATATAATTAAAAATTTATCACATCCATAGGTCATGGGAGAAAAGAATGTGATTGTATGTTAAAAAGATATTTGTTGAAATTTAACATCCAGTCCTACTGAGGGTTATGGTTAAAATAAGAAGAGAAGGATAATTTATTACATCAGTGGTTCTCAACCAGGGACGATTTTGCCACCAGAAAACATTTAACAATAGACCTATGTTTGATCGTCATGATTTGGGGAGCGGTGCTACTGTTATCTAGTGGGTACAAGTCAGAGATGTAATTAAACATCTACAGTGCCCAGGACAGCCCCCCTTCCCCCATCCCAGAACAGAGTGTTCTCCAGTTCAAAATATCAGCAGCACCAAAGCTGAGAAACCTTGGTTTTCATGATAAGATAATCTATCTGAAAGTGACCACCTATGCCATACTCAAAATGGAAAACTTGGAGGAATTCTTGTTATGGTAACAAAACAACATCAAAATAATCACGTGATGACTGTTATGGTCAAAGTAGTAAAAAGATTGGGGAATAAATACTGGAATGGTCAAGTTGAAATTATTGCTATTTTATGGTAATATCAAAAAAATCAAGAACATCATCTGAAATGCTCCTATTCCACATACAGGAGTTCAATACGTCCAATTATAAAACAGATACATAGAAATCGATAGATGTCCCATGTATTAAACCAAAAATAACAGACAAAAGGGAAGCATTTTTTATTTATATAGATGACACAAAATCTAAAAACTCTAAAATAAACTTAGAAAGTGGGCCAGACACATATGAAAGAAATAAACGTTTCCTGAAGCTTATGTAAAAAGACTTAAGAACATAGAGCTCTCCTTAAACTCATTTATAAATAACTCTATTTTAGAAAAGAATTTTAAATTGGAGTTTTTGGAGAATTTTACAATATAAATCTAAAGTTAATATGGATGGATGAATGAATATGCTAGAGCAACCAATCATTTATCTGTCTGATAACACATTGACTTATGAAGCTACAATGGAGAAAAATGCAACACAGGCTCCAACAGTAGTCGATTAAGTCAACGGAGAGAGACAGAGGGGTGAGGATGAGTCTGCTAACATTCCAAGTTTGTCTCGTGATTTAGGTGTCATTTTAAGCCAGAGGGGACACATTAAAGAGTGCGCAGAGGACTTTGTGTTGTTGGACATCCCATTGAGATGCTGTGACATGTATACACCCTCTGCCCTTAAAATATAGATTTGGAAAATGTAAGACAAAAACAAAGAGAAAGACAAAGGTAAACTGACAAATCTGCAAGTCTAGAGGGACAAATTTCACACTTTTTTTTTAAAAAAGACTATTTCAAGTAGACAATTTAATAAGAGAATTTAAATGACATAATTAACACCTAATACAAACTTACAATTCATATTCTTTTCAAATATACATAAACCATTCACACGAATTGATGATAGACTAGACAACAAAAGACATCTCAGTAAGTTCTAAAAAGGAAAGATCATATAGGCTTCATTCACTGACCAAATGAGGATGAAGGAAACAGGAAATAAATCTCTATGCTGATAAATATAAAAATGCTTATAAAAAGTCCTGCATTAATAAGGAAATAAAAAGTGGAGATTACAAACTATTTAGAAATAAGCAATAGAGCATTAAATATTAAAACCTGTGAGATGTGGCCAAAGCAGCAATCAGAGGAAAATTTATGGACTTAAATGCATACATTAGAAACTGAGAGAAATTGAAATCAAATGGACCAAATCAAAAAGCATAATATTCAGGATACTAGAAGAAAACAAAAAACAAAAAAAATCAAATCTCCAGAAAGTAGAAGGAAGTCATAAAGATAAAAACTGACATTAATAAAATAAACAAGAACAACAAAGTCATTAGAATTGATCTATAAAACCTTCACATTTGATTAAGAAAAAAGAAAGTATAAAAAACATCACGAATGAGATAAGGGGGTATAATTACAGAAGGAATTAAATTTTACAAGATGCTTTCCTTATATTAAAAACTGACAAAGTAGATAAAATGCATAATTTTATACAAAAAATAAATTGCCAAATTAGCTCAAAAAGTTGTAGACCGTCTGATTGTGCTGATTTCCATCAAAGTGATTAGAAAGCTAGTCAAAGGTATACTCTTCTAGAGAACACCAAGCCCAGATGCTTTTATTATTTACCACATATTCAAGAAATAGATAAATCTTATATTATAAATTGGGAAGATAATTAATTCTATTAGCCTAGTATATCTTTGATATTAAAATCATAACAGAAGTCATTGTATTTTTTTTAAAAATTATTCTTTTATGATCAATACCCCCCAAGTATTATTGTGTACAAGAAACAGAAGAAAACTTTCACTAGTGAGGTAAAGATAACCACCACAAATCTATAGCAGTGGTGAAATCATCAGCTACTTCTATTCAAAACATGAGCAAAACAAGGATTCTTAATCACATATATTTTATTTTTGGAGAGAATGTGTAATATTATAAAAGTATGTATTCTCTCCAAGTTAACCTACAAATTCAATGTCCAACAACAATTTTAATAGAAACTGATGGTAAAATTTATATGGAAGAGTAAATGCATAAGAAGAGCCAAAATAATGCAGAAAAAAACACAAGAGGTATACTTACCTTGCTAAATATCAAGACATATTACAAAGCTGTATTAATTAAAATGCAATGAATGGGATTGGAGCTAAAGATTTGACTAGAGCAGGCATCTCAGCACCGCCTGCCTCCCCTCCGCATCTCAGTTTCTTCTTTTGTAAAATGGTAAAATGGAGATGGCAGTGTAGCTAGGAAGGTTACACAAATTAACACGTGAAGCACTTAGAGCACGGCCTGGCACACGGTAAACACTCATAAGCATTAGTTATTTTTATCATGGAAAAAACTTTGGGGTTCAAACTGATAGTTACAGTTACTTCAGATGAGAGGATGCAATTGGAGACTGAATGAGCATTTGGTCAAGGGAAATTTCTACTTTGTCTGGATTGCTCGAATTTTACAATATGTATCTAATATTTCTAGTGGGATTAAAATAAATGGAATTTAATAAAAAAAAATCAGTGGGGAGAGTAGAAATGGTGCTGGGACAACCATTTAGTCACTTGGAAAAATAAAGGTAGAGCCTTACCATAAAGCTAGATAGTCCCGGATGTGCTGAAAATTCCGCTGCAAAAATGAAACCACAGAAGAATGGGGACAAAGGCAAAGGATGTGATAGTGAGGACAGTGTTCTTCACATGACATCAGAGGCAGAGAACACAAGAGGAAAAATTGATGTATTAGGTCGCATAAAAATATAAATTGTTTTCCAAATACCATCACAAATGAAATTAAAGGGTAAATAAGTCGTGACGATTATTTAGAATATACATATCAATAATGGAGTAGTGCCATTATTTATGAATAGCTTTTAAAGATTAATAATAAATAGAAAAATGATCAAAGAGAATCAATAGGCAATTAACAAAATTAGAAATATAAATGGACCATGAATACACACAAGAACTGCTTAACCTTAATAGTAATCTAAGATATGCAGATTCGAACAGTCTTTGTGTATTGATCAGCAGCAATTTAGAAAAAAATATAACAGTGCTGAAAGAAGTTTGATAAAGATATTTTATTCAGTATAAATTGAGATAGAGTGCACAAGACAGTTTTGCAATGAGTATTAAATGTCTTGAAAATGAGCACATTCTTTGAAAGTGATTCACTTCCTAGAAATTTAGCCAAGTGGGATAATCTTGGTATGCACACAGATACAAGTACAATGATGCTCCTTGTGGTATGATTTAAATTAGTAAAAAATTAAAAATTCAATCTTGGCTTATTTATTGTGTTTCGAGTATATCATTTTGTAGCATTTTCTTAGTTAACTGTGAGGTCAAAATATCAATATGTGAACTTAT
>JAQQSQ010002904.1:0-10129 GCA_028627145.1 Eidolon dupreanum | reverse complement strand
TTTCCCTACCCCAGTCTATTTAACAATGTTTGCTCTTCAGTAAATGCACTGGGGCTTTATCTTTTTAATCATAGAAACAATTTCTCTAAACCTACTAACTGAGAAGAACTAACATCCTTCTTGAAGAAAGTTATTTTCATGTTATCAACATCAAGTGAACAATTTTTTTAGATGCCTTTTTCTCCCTCTGAATGTAAAAGTAATACATTTTCACTATAAAATTTGTTGGAAAATTCTGAAAAGTATATTAAAAATCTAGACATAGCTAATATTAATATTTTATTATATTTCTTTGCAAGCTTTCTTTACATATAAATAAACTCCATAATACATGTTGTTTATAACCTATTTTCACTCAATCTTATGTCCTGGACTAAGCAGTCTTAAAATTATTTTTTTAATGGCTGCAATTTTTTCATTGTAAATAGATACCATAAGTAATTTAAGTTTTTCCCTTTTATTTGGGCCCTTAAATTGGTTCCCTGTTTGGGGCTATTTTAACAACACTGCAATAAACACTCTAATACTGAAATAGTTGTGTGTCTCTCCGGTGATTTCTCCAGTATAAATTCCTAGAAATTGGAATTTCTTGGTCAAAAGGTATGAAAACAATTTTAGGCTCTCTTTAAACGCATTGCAAAATTGTCTTCCAGAAATATTTTTCTCTCCCTAGCAGTGCATGAAAGCAATGAGCCAATGTATTGAACATGAAAAAAAATTTCATAAACATAAGGAGAATATTTAATGTCATTATTTTAGAACATCTTTTACCAAGATTGCTGATGGCAACTGCCTGTGCAGCATTATATAGGCAACTGGCCAATGGTTCCCCATCTTGAGTTAGAATCCTTCTGTAGGTAGGTGAGGCTCTGCTACCATTTGCCTGCTTCTTCCTTATTCCTTCTCATCCTCTGACATCTCATCTTGCACCAACCAGCTGCCCTCCACTTCCCCTGAAGATGCAGCCCGCACAGTATTTTCTATGATTTGTGCAAAGCACACAACTACAACTACATGTGTCCTCATGCTGATAACCTCAGGACACTTGGGAAACTAGTCATTGTTTATTGTAATAATATGTGACTCAGGCTGAGGAAAGGAGGCCACTGATGGGAGGACTTCAAGAGGAATTTATGTATACCCTTTAGCCCCAGGAAAATGTTTTTAAATAAGGAAAAGGTTAGATGGACCACAAATTTGTTTGGAAGGAGAGGATGCAAATAAGGCCTGGTTACTTGACCTCTTTAACCCTGAATTGCTCCTTTCTGTAAACAAAGAAAATTACCTTTCTTGGTTGTTGTAAAGAGGAGAGGTAGTCTATTTAGTGTGTGGAATGTAACAAGAGCTATTTAGGAGCTGTTTTTAATCACTACGATTAATTGAGTGATGGGAATATACAGAAAGGCAAGTGTAGAATCTAAATTGAATTGAGCATCAGTTCTCAGAGGAATTCAACTTCTACTTGTCCTTTTGCCAACTGTATTTCACCAAATCTAACATGCCAACTATTGTGAGAAGCTTCATGGATCATGAAGAAAGAAAAAAATTACAATTATATAATGACACAATGCTTTCTTATCATTGGCTGTATTAAGCATCTGATTTCAGAGATGCTTTAATGGGAAAACACATTTAGAATAGGTGAGTGATGGTTCACTGTGTTTCAATAGATAACCTCTGTGACTTTTGGACTGTAACTGGAGCAGGGAGCAGGGGAAGAAGACGGGCATAGGCAGGTGAGAAGCCTGAGAGTATAGCCAGGACAACAAGGTGGGAGCTGGAAGAACTTCGTGGTTTTTAACCCTTAACACGTGCACAAATGTGCCTGAACACGAGTTGTGTATACACAACTTATACACAAACTACATTTCCCAGTGACATACCTCTGAGAAGGCTGTGTGCTTAGAGATAGAAGCAAGAGGCTGTCAGAAAACTTCTAGAGATTAACAAAAATATCAGAACATCATTCTATAGAGCCTCTAACCTTTTGAAATGTGTTTTATGTCTTTTCCAGGGTGATATGAGGAAATACAGATTTTATACTGCAGTGCAAAAAAAAAATACAAAAAAATTCCAAGGATTAATTCCTTTTTTCAAAAATATTTACTGAGCATCTGTTATGTGAGTCATATTAAAAATGAAAAGCCCTTACTCATAGAATTTACAGTCTTCTGAGGCAGGCTGTGTACACTAACCAGTGACTTCTGTGTTCTGAGTGACACATGAAGAAGAGAAAGCTGTGTATGGTGCCACATATTCTACAGTTTTTATGAGCCTGGGCCCCAGAACCCATTTTCACCATTTACTGGCTTTGGAGTTTTGGACGCCCAGATTTCTGGGGGTCTATGTCTCGTTTTCCTCATCTATAAGATGGGACTTAAAAATAGTACTATATCTTAAAATTATTGTGAGGACTCAATGAGTTACAAAATGCCTACATATCATGAGTACTTATTAAATGTTCATTATTGTAAGTTATAAGGCTTTATCCAAATTTCTTTTCAAATATTAAAATTCCAAAGAGTATAAGAGAGTAAAAATTCTTCCTCCTACTCCTATTCCTCAGCCACCCACTTCTCCCAGCAACCACATTGTCTTCCAGAGAGAATTTAGATACATACAAGTAAATGGTAGCACATATATAAATGGTAGCATACCATATACACCATTCTGCACCTTGGTTTTTTAAATTTAAAATTTAATCTTAGACATCTTTCCAAATTAGTACACACAGAAGTTTTTTATTCTTTTTTTAGTGGTATTGATTATTTTCTATTGTATATAGCTGTATCATATATTACCTTAGAAACTCCTTTAAAAAAGTACCTTTTTAAAAATAATGAAACACTTTATTTCAAAATAGAAGAAATTTTACTCTCTTATACTCTTTTAAATTTTAATATTCCAAAAGAAATTTTGGATTCTCTAAGTATGTGGCAATAAATTCTTTAAAAACTATATGAAATAGACAATTCCAGAAAAATTAAAAATGACATATGAGACTCAGAATAAAAACTAGAATTCAGAGTTGCTATAATATATTACATAAAATGTCCAATTTTCAACAACAAACAAATGTGAGACAGGTGAAGAAATAGGGAAGTATGACCCCATACTCCAGAGAACACAATCAATAGAAACTAATCCTGAATGGGCCCAGATACTGGATTTTGTAGAAAATTACTTGGCAACTGGTATAATTGTGTCCAAAGAATTAAAAGAAAATATGTGAATAGTGACCTAACTTGTAGGAAAATAACAACAAAGAAATTGAAACTACATAAAAGAATCAGGTGGAAATTGTATAGTTGAAAAAAAAAAACCCAAAATGAAAAACTCACAAGGTGGGCTTAACAGTAGATCTGAGTTGGCTATATCTAACAAAATTATTCTTCAAAAATAAAGGCACTAAAAATATTCCTAGTTAGACAAAGACTGAGAAAATTCATCGCTAGCAGACCTGTCTTACAAGAAATACTAAAGGAAGTCTTTCTGCCTAAAAGGAAATAACAGTAGGACATAACTGGAAAGGATATGAAGAGCTCTGGAAATGATCAATTTGTGGGTTTTCTACTCTTTATTTAAAAAACAAAATTATATAAATTAATAACTATAACATTGTTGGGCTTATAACACATATAGATATAATATATATGACAATAATAGAGTGTCAATACATTTTCCAATAATATAGTATAAAAGGGAGGGAAGGAAATGAAACTATACTTGAGCAAAGTTGCTATATTTTCCTGGTGTTTAGTCAGTATCAACCTAAAGCAGATTTTGTTTATTGTAATTCCTACAACAACCTTTTAGAAAATCTCTTTAAAAAATAAACAGAGGAATTAAAATATTTGTTTAACACAAAAAAAGGTGGTAAAGGATGGAAAGAGGAACAAGAAAGAACATGAGCCATACAGTAAACAAACAGCATAATGGCAGATGGAAATCCAACCATATCAATAATCACATTAATGGGAATTAACTAAACACTCCAACCAAAGCCCAGAGATTGTCAGGTTGAATTAAAAAAACAGAATCCTGCTGTATTTTGTCTACGGGAGACATGCTTTAGATTAAAATCACAAATAGTTTCAAAGTAAAAGAATGGAAAAATATATGTTTTAGAAAATGGAAAAAATATAAGAAAGCCAAAGTGGCTATATAAATATCAGATAAAATAAACTTTATGACAAGAACTAGTTCTAGAGACAGAGGGACATTTCATTATGATAAAAAGGTCAATACATTATGAACATATAACAATTATAAATGTATACATGTGTAATAACGGAGTTCCAAAATATATGAAGGAAAAACTAACACGGTTCAAAAAGAAATAGGTAATTCAACAATTATTGTTGCAGACTTCAATATCCCACTTTCAGCCATTTGTAGAAAAAGAAAGAATGTTAGCAAAGATATAGAAGATATGAACAATGCTGTCAACCAATTGGACTTAACTGACATCTAAATAACATTCCACCTAACAAAAGCAAAATATCAATCTTTTCAAGAGCACATGGAACACAACAACTAAAGTTTATGGGATGCAGCTAAAGCATTTCTTCAAGGGAAATTTATAGCTGTGAATTTATATTTAGAAAGTGGAAAGATTTTAAATCAGTAACTTAAACTTCTACTTTCAGAAACTAGAATAAGAAGAGTGAACTAAATCTAAAACATGGAGAAAGAAATAATAAAGTTTAGAGTGGAAGAAGATAAAATGAGAGTAGAAAAATAGAGAAAATCAATGACACCAAAAGTTGGTTCTTTGGAAAGAGCAATAAAATTGACAAATCTTTAGCTAGTCAGAGATAGAAATTGAGACAGAGACAGGTAGAGAGGAGAGGGGAGAGAGAGACAGAGAGAGAGAGACATACACACACACACAGAGATTAAAAGAGAGCATTACTACTGACCTTACAGAAATTAATAGGATTATAAAATAATATGAGCAGTTGTACGCCAATGAATTTGATAATCTAAATGAAAAAGACAAATCCTAGAAAGACACAAACTACTGAAACTGATTCAAGAAGAAATAAACAGTATGAATAGACCTATAAGATATAAAGAAATTGAATTAGTAAATCAAAACTTTCCCCAAAGAAAAGCCTAGGCCAAGATTACCTCATAGGTGAATTCTATCAAACATATAACAAAGAATTAATGCCAAACCTTTACAAACTTTGAAAAAATAGAATAGGAGAAAACACTTCCCAACTCATTCTATGAGGTCAGCATTTCTTTAATACCAAAACTGAAGATATTACAAGAAAAGAATAGAAGTAATTTCTCAATTTTTCAACAAAATATTAACAAACTGAATCTAGCAGCATATAGAAAGCATTATAGGCTGTAACTAAGTGGGGTTTACCCAAGAATGCAAAATTTAACTTACAAAAATCAATATAATATGCCATATTAATAGAATAAAGGACAAAACCACATGATCATTCCAATAGACACAGAAAAAGCTTTTGACAAAATCCAACACTTTTCATGTTAAAAACACTCAACAAACTAGGAATAGAAGGGAACTTCTTCAACTTTATAAAGGCTACCTTTCCTCTAAGATCAGAAACAAGGCATTCATGTCTGCTCCAGACACTTCTACTCAACATAATTGCATGATTAGGTAAATCACAAGAGAACTGAAGACCCAAAAACTTGTTCACAAATATTTATAGCAGCATCATTCACAATAACCAAAAAGTGACAGAACCCAAGTGTCCATCAACTGATAAAGGATAAACAAAATGTGGTCTATCCATGTAATGAAATATTATTCAGTCATAAAAAGGAATGAAGTACTGACATATGCTACAATATGGATGAACTTTGAAACATTGCTAAGTGAATGAAGCCAGATAAAAAAGACCACATGTTGTATGAATTCATTTATATAAATGTCTACAACAGACAAATTCATAGATGACAGAAAGTAGATTAACAGCTCCCAGGATCAGGGAGGAGAGGAGTGGGAATGACTGATAATGGCTATAGGGTTTCTTTGTGGAGTGATGGAAATGTTCTGGAATTACACAATGGTGTTAGTTGTATAAGGAATATACTCAAAACTACTGACTTGTATACTTTAAAGGGTGAATTTTTGGTATGTGAATTATATCTCAGTTTTAAAAATACATGAATTAAAAAAATTGTACTGGAAGTTCTAACCAGATCATAAGCATACTTGGGGGATCATAAATTTGAGGGATTTTCACCCAAACAAGTGCATCCATATACCAATTAGGTTATTGATTTTAAAAAACAGAACATTCCCACCATTTCAGAAGCACCCTTTGTGCCTCTCTGTCAGTCACTGCCTCACCCAAGAGTGACTACTCTCCTTTCTGCTAACACCAGTGGTGAATTTTGAACTTCATATAAATGAAATCATTCGGTATGTACTCTCTGTGTCTGGCTTCTTTCATCCAACATATGTTAATGAGATTCATACATATGGCTGTGTACTTGAACAGAGGACATCACCTGCATGGAACCGTGTAGACCACACCTGCCTCCTCCAGCATCTTCGATCAACCTTCTCATTGTGAAGATGAACTTCCAAGTCTTCTTCTGATACTAACTATTTTTGTATTACCTGTGTTGCCAGATGGTATTTGTCCTATGTAGGATATTTTAGCTGTGTCCAGTTAATCTCCAAGTGTTTATGGGGCTCCTGTTTTGGTTTCAGCACCATATCAGGAACCATGAGTGATCCAGGCAGGAAGAGTCAGATGACATTTGCACCCTTGGCTCTAAGAGGAAGCTATGACCAAGAGGGCTGGTTGGCAGAGATGAAATAGCCTAGTGGATGGTCCACTAACTGTCCCAGGAAAACCATTTGATCTGAATTTCTCTGTGAGCCTCATCTTTGCCCCATTCTCCAGTATATGAGATGAAGAACAGGACAGAAAATGTCACACTCTAAACAGGTGTGAATAAAGGTGAACAAGGTACACAGGCAGAGAAACAGTATTTATAAATATGCACTGGTTCGAACTGTCTGAAATTTTCCTAGGAAGGAAATATGTCTTTCTAATGTCTCTGTGTATAGTGATCATTTTTTGAGAGTCCACCCTGGGCCAGGTGCTATGACAGGTGGTTTCACAGACACTCTCACACAAGCTGCCTGTGGGGCAGGAGCTATCACCTCCATCCTATAGGTTAGCTCGTGGAAGACAACAACTGTTAGGACAGCCAGTTGAGACTCCTCAAAAGAGGACATTAGCCTCCCCTGCCCTCACTGCAGCTTTACTGGAGCAAAGTTTACACACAATAAAATTCACGCATTATAAGTGTGCGGTACCATGAATTTTAGAAGATTTTGGCCTAGGCCTCCAGGATAACCACACTAAAGAAATGTGCATTAGATGAACATCTCTTTTAGTCATTCTGTAGCAGAGAGGTTTTTAGCAGTTGAGTCTTAAATAAATAGATGATCTTGAGAGAGTAAGGACTGTAAGTGAACTACCTGAAGTTTCTTTGAGACACTATTTATTAAGACAGATGAACTAGGGCCCTCCTGCTTTTAAGACAGGATCGCCTGGTCGAGGGACTCAGTGAGTACTCTGTAGTTGGTAGCCTCCAATTCCATTTTGCTGACCTTTGAACTCTCCTGTTCCGACACTTACAGATACTGCTGTAGCATTTTGGTAGCTCAATTCAAGACCTTCTAATGACAAATCTGAGCAATGTAAAATATTTCAAGTGCCTAATTTAGGCCTCAGATTTCAACTTCAAGCACAAAACAGGACTATTTCTTCACCTGATATTGTTTACAGAATGAGAGTTCTCTAGAACCCTAAAGTGCACACTCTGGGATCAGTTAGTCTGAAAATAACACCTTCCTGCCTGGATCACTCATGGTTCCTGATGTGGTGCTGAAACCAAAACAGGAGCCCCATAAACACTTGGAGATTAACTGGACACAGCTAGAGAAGGCGTTTTACTTTTTGAATAACCATAATGTCTTTTTGGCTATTTATTACAACTAAGCCATTCCACGAAATGACTCAGGAAAAAAGATTGAACTTTCATGATGGATCCAGCCCATGGCCTCTCTACAGTCCATCCTCTGATCTGCTACTCAAGATATTTTTCAGACCTCAGAGATGGTCATGTCCCCCTATACCCCACCCACCACCATCACAAAACCTTCTGGGACTTCTCATTGGTCACAGGATAAATTTCAGATTCCCAAGTGGCACATGAGATCGTTCAAGTTCAGTGTCAGCTTTGTTTCCAGCACTGGTTCCTGTCATCTCAGACTCCATGTGTGAAGTTCCCCAAACATAACCATGTTTTCTAGATCCTTATAAGTGCACAGGCTGCTCCCTCTGTTTGAAATACTCTCCTCTACTTTAAAATGTCTTTGTTAAGCTGGCCCAACTCTCCCCTGGTGCTGTGTAGACTGTTCTGATTCAGACCATAATGACATGCTATTGTCATGAGGGGGTCCCCAAAGTGCAGCACATGGTGTGGGACATAGTGGGTGGCCAGTGTGTGTTAGAGTAACGAGCAAGAGGACCTGGGGAGATTTCTGACATAATTGTGTGATCATCTTGTGACTGCACTAGTGTGGATGGTTCAATTTCACAACGCCCTGAGTTTGCTTTTCCCAGCTTCCCTGTTTGTTTTGTGAGAGGGTGGTAAGAAGGGAGAGATGCCAAAATGGAATGGATTGATTTCAGAAGTGTTCCTCTGGCCCCGATCACATCATGCTTCCTCCTATTACCCTAAATGCTGAAAACTTGCTACATTAGTTACCATTTATTAATGATAAGGTGCCCAGGCAACTGTGCACCAATCAAACAGAATGGCTTAAAGTAAATAAGCTCATATCCAAAGTCACAAATTCAATGTTTATGGTGGCCCATAGTCCTGCCGAAGCTTTATTGGGCTACTTATTATTTATACAAGACCAAGTAAACAGATTACACACAGTGCCCTGTACTAAGATGGTGAGTTCAGATGCATTGGTGGCCCATACGAGGAGCACCGAGTACAGACTTAGGAGTCCGGAATTTCTGCTCAGGAGAAATAACATTCACATTAGGTCCACTCTCAAGGGAAGGAAAAGTGGCCAGGCACAGGTGGCAGGGAGGGAGGCCTCCAAGCAGAAGGGTTGGCTTGGGCAAGAACCTGGAGGTGAGAGCAGCACAGGGCCTAGGGCTGCCCCAGGTTCTGCACTGCTGCAGGGAAAACGGAGGGCAGGGGCCAGGGGCGGGTGCACAAGGGGTGGGCAGGAGGAGTTAAGGAAGCCAGGAGCAGAAGGAAATATTTTGCATATTGCCTTAAAGCTGTTAATAGGGAGGCAGCTTTTCTAAACAATCAGGACACAGCATGGTCAGATTTACATTTTGAACACTGAGGTAGCTGTTTGCAGAATGTCCTTGAGAGAGGCCTGGAGGTATAGATGAATTAGGAAACAATGGTAATACTTAAAGAAAGGGATGGCAAACCTCAGAACAAAGGTAGTGCTCATGAAGAAGGAAGAAAAGAGATTCTGAAAATATAAAGGCAATAGAAAATACTTGATTGTTCGGGGAGAGGAAAATTATGGAGCCAAAGATGGCTCGTAGCCTTCCAAGTGACCTCTCCTCCCCGAGAGGCACACAGGTAGAACAGTCTGGAGGGAGGTGATCCAGTCCTGTTAAATCCTCATTTCACCATACCTAATACTATTAATTTGGTTGCTTTAGGCAACAGGTAACAGAAGACCTATACTAAAACAATGAAGAAATTTATTTTCTTGCATCAAAAGGAGTCCAGAGAAAAGGGCTGGTTCTGAGGGCTCGGCCCTGCTTCTAAGTATCTCCTGGCTCTGCAGTCATCTTAGGTAGCTTCCCCCGTGGTCTGGGATCAAAGCAACAGCAGCTCTTCCAGTTAAAGAGGAAGCTTTTCTAGAATTGCCCAGCAGCCTTTCTCTTGGGTCCTACTGGTCAGAATTGGGTCGCATACCTGTTCCTGAAGTCCTCACTGACCAGAAGCCTGGGATTGGTATGAGCAGTGTAAAATAATCACAGTCCTCCACCCACCCAGGAGCAGCGATGCGGATTACCTTGCCCACTTCACAGGGACAGGAAGACACCTGAACACAATCAGAATTCCATTGACA
>JAQQSQ010002903.1:0-10133 GCA_028627145.1 Eidolon dupreanum | reverse complement strand
CCTCTGTTTACTTTTTTTTTTTGGTTTCATTTTGGTTTTTCCTCTTTCTTTAAGTTTACTAAAACAGAAGAAGTCTTATTACTCTAGTAGCTAGCCCACCCTTCATCAGACTCGCTGCCATTTTTCTCTCAGAGCAGCACAAAATGGGGACCTCCAACCTGCTGATGATCTTGTTGGTTTGTGGGAGCTGAGGGTAGTGTTTGGGGATCTTAAAGCAATGCCTTTGGTAGCCTCTACTTTTTGGATGTCCTTGGCTCTCATTTCAAGGGTAAAGCCTGATGGACTCACCCCAGAGCTTCTCTCATACAGAAGTAGGGCTTCAATTCCGTCCATGCCAGCCCCCCTCAAGGCTTCCTGCCCTAGTGAAGAAGGGGGATGTGATGTAAGAGGGGTTTCACCCAGACTGGAAGTAGAAAGCTGACCCCTTTGGCCCGGTGGGATGTAAGAAGAATAACAGATGACTAGGAGAAACAAGAGTGTTTGGATTTCCTCTTCCTGTCCCACGTCGGGCAGGGTGCTGCACAGATAAGTAGACTGAGGGGCAAATCAAAAGCAGAGGGGGTTTCCACCTTACTCCCTGTTTGGAACTGTGGGAAGAGACAGGTGTGCAGGGTGACCTTGACACATAGGGACAGACCCTGCAAATGTCCGTGTGGTATAGTTGTTTAGAGACAGGACCTGAGCTGGGGCTCCCCGGGTCTCCATGTTCAATGAAAAGACCTAGATGTTCTTGCAAGCTTCACAGCAGGATGTGCTTGGTGGTTGCGGGGCAGGGGGGAGGGTGGTGGACTCGGCAGGCCACCACTGGTGTCACCCCAGTGGCTGGGGGATGGTCAACCTAATCTGCAGGCCAGACGGAAGCTGTGGCTGGTATCCTGCAGGTTCTACACCAGAGTTAATGAGGTGGGCGTGAATCAGTGAGAGGAGGGCGGCTAGGACCTGCCTGAGCCAGAGCCGGCTGGAAAGTGACCAGAGTAGGGCATCGTGCCGCATCCAGAGGACCCAGAGACAGAACAATGTCCTTTGTCACACTTCTAAGGCCCTTTGCTCCCATTGCTGTGCAATCCCCTAAAACCTCACATGTACACAGATGCCATTTTGGGGAGGAGTAGAGTTAGAGAGGAAATGTGAACAACTTGGTGTTTACCTGAAGAGACTGAATTATTTAAAGAGATTGTTTTGTTTGGAAGAGATGGCTATACCGTTAGAAGGTGAGTTTAAGTTTTCCCACCCAGAGGGCTGGAGTTATCTGATCTCAGTTAAAGAAAAGAAAGAAGCTACATTTCCTTTGCACAACTAACAGCCTGTGAATTTGTGACCTGTCACACACCGTGGGTCGAATGTTCTAGTCTACAGGGGCAATCTGCATTTTTCCACTGGGCTGCTTTCCTCTACCTTTGTTCAGGTTGGGGTTGCAAATTAGATTTTACAGAATACATCTCTCAGCATGTCTGCTCATCTCCGGAATACTGACTTCAAAGTCTTTTTCTTTTTTTCTATAGATGGTTCTTTTCCAAGTATGTATTATACATTGAATTCTCTGGATTCAGAATTTAGTGGGGTTTGTTTATTCATACATTTTCTTATTAATACTTGTACTCATTTATTCACTTATCGCTAATCTATTTATTTGCTCACTCATTCATTTATTCACTCCTCCAGAAAACATTCACTGATCACACTTGCTGAGCTCAACTGTTAAAGGCATAGAAGCAAACGAGAACTGTTTCCATCTTCCAGGAGCTCACCTGGAGAGAGGGAATGCTCAAAAAGGAAGCGAGTAATTAGACAATGAAAGAGAAGGCGCCACACAGGGTATAGAAGCTCAGAACAAGAAGGAGTCTCTGGAAGGGCCACCTGATGTGGATACTTTGGTCTTGACCTGCTCTGTTGGTAGTGGAGTTCATTAATGATGGGCATGGGGGCCACAGTCGTCACTCGGCGTGGTGGGAGTCAGTGGCTGGCTCTGTGGCTTGGCCCCTGCCTCATCTTACTTTGCGCTTTAGCATCATCACCAGTGAGCAGGATGGTATTGGATCAGCTCATCTCTAGGGCTCTGCCAGCACTGTGCCTTCCGTGGAGATAAGTTACCATTCAGGGGGTACATCCGTGCCTCATTGGGGAGAGGTTCATATTCAGCTAGTTTTAGATAAAAAATTTGTGTTTATAAACAATCTTTCACATATCCACAGCATATTTTCTGGGTCCTTGGTGCTCATTATGTGGTGAGGAAGCCAAGGCCAGCAGATAGGGCTCGTTAGAAGCTCGCAGTTGCTGGGTTTGGCCTGCAGAGGCATGTCTGCATCTCTCTTCTCCTAGCAGAGTAGCTAATGGCCAGGAAGACAGGCTCACAGAGCAGTGTAAACACGCAGGGAACTTGGGGATATTGGAGGAGGAGAACCACAGAGGAAGACAGGACTTCTTGCTACCTTGGTGTTGGGGGGATAGAGGAAGATTTATCTTAAAGATGACAGAACTCAGGCTTTGGGACCCCTCACTTGCACGGACCTCTTCCAAAGCCTTGCAGCTAATCTTTTTTTAATTAAAAAAATTGAGACAAAATTTACATAACATTCACCATTTTAACTATTTTAAAGATACAATTCAGTGGCTTTTGGTTATCTGTAATATTGTGCAACCATCAGTACTATCTAATTGTAGAATATTTTCGTTGCTTCCTGAAGAAATGCCATTCTCATTAAGCATTCACCCCCCAATTCCTCTTCCTCTCAGCCCTGGCAACCACAAATCTACTTTCTGTCTCCATGGATTGACCTATAGACATTTTATATAAATGCAATCACACAATATATGACTCTTTGAGTTTGACTTCTTTCACTTAGCTTCATGTTTTCAAGGTTCATCTGCATAGTAGCATGTATTGGTAATTCATTCTTTTTTATGGTTGAATAATATTCCATTGTGTGGATATACCACATTTATCCATTCACCAATTGATGGACGTTTGGGTTGTTTTCACCTTTTGGCTATTTGCTGGTATGAAAATTCGTGTACACGTTTTTGGATGAATGTATGTTTTTAATTCTTGTGGGTATATACCTGGGAATGGAATTTCTGGGTCATATGGTCACTTTATGTTTAAATTTTTGAGGAACAGCAAACTGTTCCATAACAGCAAAGTATGAGGGTTTAAATTTCACCACATCCTCACCAACATTTATTATTTTCTGTTTTTCAGTTATAGCCATCCTAGTGGGTGTGAAGAAATAATTCACTGTGGTTTTGATTTGCATTTACCTTAATGACTAATGATGTTGGACATCTTTTCATGTGTTTGATGGCCATTTAACTATCTTCTCTGGAGAAATGTGTATTCAAATCCTTTGTCCATTAAAAATTTGGATTGGTTTTATTTTTGTTGTTGAGTTGTAACAGTTTTTTATATCTTTTGAATACTAGACTCATATCAGACATAAGATTTGCAGATATTTCTCTAGCTCTGTGGATTGTCTTTCACTTTCCTCTGATGCATGAAAGTTTTGATGGAGTCCAATGTATCTATCTTTTCTTTCATAGCTTATGCTTTTGGTGGCATATTTAAGAAGCCATTGCCTAATCCAACTTCATAAAGATTTACAACTATGTTTTCTTCTAGGAGTTCTATAGTTGTAGCTCTTACGTTTAGGTCTTTGATTCACTCTAAGTTAATTTTCATACATGGTATGAGCTAGAAGTCCGAATTTATTCTTTTACATTTAGATACCTAGCACCCCAGAGCTATTTGTGATTGCCTTTTAAATTAGGAAAAAAAGAGGAGGTAAAAACAAAAAATACATTAATATTGTCTTTTATATTTATCTATGTTGGTACTTTTACCTGTGTTCTTTATTTATTTGTGTGGATTTGAGTTACTGTTTAAAGTCCTTTCATTTTAGCCTGAATGACTCCCTTTAGCGTTTCTCGAAGGATAGGTCTGCTGGAGATGAACTGCCTCAGCTTTTGCTTATCTGGGGATATCTTAGTTTCTTTTTTATTTTGGAGGATAGTTGTGCTGGATATAGAATCCTTGGCTGACATCCTTTACCCCCAGCACTGAGAATATGTCATCTCACTGCCTTCTGCCTTCCATGATTTCTGATGAGAAATCAGTTATTAGTCTTGTTGAGGAATACCTGTACAATATGAATTGCTTATTTCTTGCTGCTTTTGAGATTCTCTCATTGTCTTTGACTTTAGGTAGTTTAATTATGAGGTATCTGTGGCACAATGGATGAGGTGCCCTCACTGGAACGTCATAGTATAGGGAAAGGGGTAAAAACTACAGCCTGTGGGATAAATCTGTCCTGTTGTCTGTCCTGCTTTTTTTTTAATGACTTGTCAGCTAAGAATGATTTTTATATTTTAAAAGTTTGAGAAAAAATCAAAAGAAGAAAAATATTTTGTGATGTGAAAATTAAATCAATTTAAGATTTTATTGTCCATAAATAAATTTTTATTGGAACACAGCCACACTCATTCATTGACATATTGTCTATGGCTCCTTTCTCACTCTAAGGGCAGAGTTGAGTAACTGCACTAATGATTATACATCCTGGGGAGTCTAACTATTTACTACCTGGCTCTCTACAGAAAGAATTGCTGTCTCTTGATATCAGGCACTGACAGGGAAAGTTGGGGCAGGAAGGAGAACAGTTCTCTGGTTCTTGGATGCCTAATTTCCTCCTGTCGCATCTATTCTGCTGAGCCTCAGATGGGGGCCACACCAGCTACTTCTATTACCTGTGCTGGCAACACAGAGAGTTGCTAATTGAAACCCATAGAACCTCAGAGTCTCCAGTTCTCCCTACCCAGGAAAAATACCGAGGTGAGCCTTTCCCTGCTCTACTTCCTCTTGTCCCCTTCTTCCTCCCAATTCCTGCTGATCCCAGCTCCTTAACCTGGCATTAAGTGTCCTCCTTTATAGACACACTGCTTGGCAAGATGAGTCATTAAAAACAACCTTTATGTTTTCATAATGTTCCTCAGGTCACAGGTACCTCCACATCCATGTGGTAAAGAATTTAACCTTGCCCAGGGAGAGGTGTGGTCTTTGCCCTCGCCCCCTGGGAGGTAATCTCTAAACTCTTGGAATATCATGCCTGATCGCAGTGTCTGTTTGCCTGGGGAACTTGAGTCAGCCTCATAGTAATAATGTAATGTGTTGGATGAGAAATATCAGCTTGGCCTCCTGAGGGGCTGGAAACTGAGATCAGCCCCATGAGCAGTTAACCATGTCTATGTGGTGGAACCCCTATAATGGGTAGACACTGAGGCTCCAGACACCACAGGAAGAAGAAAACTGGAAGCCCTGTATTTGGAACCCTTCTGAGTTCTGCCCTGTGTCCTTTCTCCCTTGGCTGGCTTTAGGTGTAGTAAAACATAATTTGAGTATAGAATCTTCTGGTTAGTTCTGTGAGTTCTTCTAGCCAATTATTGAACCTAAGGGTTTTCTTGGGAACTCCCAAACTTGCTATTGGTGTCAGAGGTGGGGGTAGTCTTATGGATTATTCTAGACTGTGCAGTCGGCTAACTTTCACAACATCCCCCAGTAACATCCCTTGGAGAAGGAGAGGTTTGGCATTTGAGTGTCTTAGTTCCACTTAGCTGTGGTCAGAAAGGTAGCTGATTTTCCTTCCTGAGCCTCCAGAACACTCTCTTTTCTTATTTTCTTTCCCTCTGATATATTTACCTACTTTTTTTCTTATTTTCCTCTTGACCTTCTTCTCTCTCTTCCTACTGGGCAGGAATCTGGGAGGACCTCCTTCTGAATCTTGGAGGGCCCCCTCTCAAAGATTTTCAGAATAAGATGGTTTTACATTTTCTGAGGCCCTGCGCCCTATAGGCTTCCCTGCAGCAGGCAGGATGGACGCCCCAGCAACCACTGACAGCGAAGCCTCTTACACCTGTCAAGAGCTTTTGTGATTGCACACATACAAGAGATCCAAGTAGCCCAGATGGCTGGCTTGAGCTAGGTCAGTCTCTTTGGGAGACTGCAAATACATTTCTGCCCACTTTGGGTGCCAGCATCTTTACCCAAAGTGGCAGTGATTTCCACTGACCTTTCTATAACAATACTAGTAAAGGTTCTACAACTCAAGATTTTAGAAATATAAAGATCAATAAAAAAAGTTATATACCATATTCTGAAATGAATGTCATTCATAGATTAATGCACTTGTGTGTTAAATTAAATATATAATATGTAAATATTATACACACATACACACACACCTGAAATTAGGGAACTAATGGAACTCTTAGCTAGATAGTAATGGCTAACATTTAAGGAAAGCTTACTACATATCATACACTATTCAAGCTACTTTGAATAGGCTGTGTCAGAGGTCTCCAACCTTTTTGGCACCAGGGACAAGTGCTCCTATGAGAATCTAATGCCTGATGATCTGAAGTGGAGCTGAGGCGGTGATGCTAGCGCTGGGGAACAGCTGCAAATACAGATGAAGCTTTGCTTGCTCACATGCAGCTCACCTTCTGATGTGTGGCCCAGTTCCTAACAGTCCATGGACTGGTACCAGTTTGTAGCCCGTGGGTTGGGGACCCCTGGGCTATATTATTTAATCCTTAGAGCAGCTCTATGAGGTGGGTATTTTGATTGAAAGATGAGTAAGGTGAGGTTCAGATACTTTGTCCAAGGTCACACAGGGGACCAGAGGTAGGATTCGAATGCAGGCAGTCTCACCCTAGACCTCATACTCTTGTCTACCTGCTCCCTTCCTGTTAGGGGAATGAGCTTGGTCCTGCACTGTTTGGATCCTCTTTGGTCATCTCAGTTCTTCTTTAAAGTGGGGCTCATGAAGTTTTAATTGGAATCCTGAGAAAACAGGGATTTTAGTGCTGTGCTGATAAAACTGTTGTAGAAATTCTTAGGTTCCGGATGTGCCATTGCTTGGCAATCACACTGTCGGCATAGAGCACTCATCCAACTGTTATTCCATACATGTTGCTGTAGAATTGGGCAACAGGAATTTCTGCTAGATTCCTCTTTCCTTGACTTTTCCTGGGCTACATTGGCCAACAGCTCCTGCAAGCTGCCTGTCCTGGGGTATGAGTAAAATGGGGGTTGGTATATCAGTGAAGGCTCAGAATCTTCTAAGCATCATGCCCTGGTTCTCTGGCCTCTGGCCAAGGTTCCTCGGACACTAGAATCATTAACTCCTGCAGGAAGCCCACAGGACAGATAGATACATATCAGAGCATCATCTGCTTTTGCTGAACTAGACACAGTGACTATTGGAGCCCTGGGATGGAGAGAAGTCAGGAGAGAGATGGTAGTGAGCGGGTGTCAGGGCAGGAGCCTGGTGGTAGGGGGCTGAGGCTATGGAGGGAGATGGGCCTGTGGAGCGCTGTGTCCCTGATCACTGGCTGTATGACCAGCTCTGGCATCTTCATGTCACCACAGGGGGTCTTGGTCTACACAGGCAGCCCCGGAGCCAGTCTTGTGGTCTGGGCAGTCTATGGCCTCCTGGCCATGCTGGGCGCCCTGTGCTATGCTGAGCTGGGAGCCCTGGTACCCAAATCTGGTGGGGGAGTATACCTACATCCTGCGAACCCTTGGCTCCTTGCCAGTCTTCCTGGGCATCTACACATTTGTGCTGGTGGGTCGACCAGCCTCCACCGCTACTATCTCTCTGAGCTTTGCCGAGTATGCAGCATCTGCCTTGTACCCTGGCTGCTCCTCACTGCCCCGGGCTGTGCTCAAGGGTGTGGCTGCCACTTGCATCCTGCTGCTGGTGCCGGTTGACTGCTGGAGCTCGCGGCCGGCCACCTTGCTGACAAACGTGTGCACAGTTGCCAAAGTGTTCTCCTTGCTGGTCATTGTTGGGGGTGGCGTGGTGGTGCTGGGCCAGGGCCGAGGCCGCACCAAAGCCCTCTGTCTACCTTCCACAACATGACACAGCAGCCTGGATGAATCGGCATGGCCTTTTCCCAGGGCTTGTGATCCCCTGATGACGGGAATAGCCTCAGCTATGTGATGGAGGAGCTTAAGAATCCACAGGTGAGTCCATGATACTGCTTCAGGAGCGTGAAATCTCTGAGCATCAGCAGTTCCAGTTATTGTTATTTGAGTTAACTAAAACCATGAGAAATTGACTGAAGACGGGGGCTCCCTTCTAGCACTCATGGGACCTGAAAGCCAGCCACTGTCTACTTTGATTAGTTTATGGAGTTCTATAAATAACAACTTCTCAAGTAAGCAGAGAACTTCATAGCATCTCTGAACTTCGTAGTGTCCCCAGGGTCTCATTTTGCTGCCCTGTGAGGTAGACATCATCTCATTTTTCATGTGGGAAAACTGAGGTTTAGAAAGGGGAAGTGATTTCGAGGTCACACTGCTAGTAAGAGGCCGTGCTTGATAACTCAGCTCAATATCTCCAGGATTATTCTCTCTGGAACATTTTAGTAGATACTTAATTTATACTTGCCAAGGCGTGGGAGCCACTACAGGATATAGCAGCACGGTTTGGGGCAGGGAAATGGGCCAGTCCTGCCTGGCTCACCCACTTAGGGACCTGGGGCGAGCTAGTCATTGCCCTGGTGGGGGATGGATTTGCAGGGCCCCTTGGGAGGCATTTAGAACATTTGGACTCTGGGGTCACTAGGAATATTAACTCCTCGCTATAAATATATTTGCCTAGGACGCTATTTGTTTTCCTGTTCCCCTGAAGGAGTTTTAAATTCTCATAGGACGAGAACTGCCAGTGTTTTCCTCTCTGTCCCTTGGGTTGGCTTAAAAGCCATGACAGCTCTCGGCTCTCAGCAAAGACTCCCTGGAAGGGGGTTTGGGAGATGTTCAGAGGCGAAGAGGAGCTTGAAGACCGAAGTCTGAGAGCAGAGAGAGTCAGGAGTTCCGGGACCTGGTTTTTGTTCATACGTTAATTTCTTGTGTTTCCGTTCTTTGTCTCTAAAGTGGGGTCACAGTGTCTGCCCTGCCTACCTCATGGACCTTTGGAGGATCGAATGGTGCCATCACTGTAGGCACTGCCCAGGGCTCTGAGTACTGTAAACAGCTGTACAGTTGCATTTTCAGGTAAATGGTTAATGTGCGCTAGGCTGGCTCTGGGATGGGGTGGGGGCCACAGAGCAGGGGCATCGACTCATTATGCTCACAGGGACGAGACCCCTTTCTCTCTGAATCCAGGCCCTGGGTTCAGAGCTGCTCCAGGGAAAGAGCACGGGGCCCAAAGATAAGTGTGACGAGCTTCCACGCCACAGAGAAGGGATTGGCAAGCTTTTCCTACAAAGGGTCGGAGACTTAATATTTTAGGCTTTGCAGGCCCAACAGTCTCTGGCACAATAACTCAACTCTTGCAGCATGAAAACAGCCATCAGTAAACCAATGAGTGTGGCTATGTCCCAGTAAAAGTTCATTTACAAAAATAAGCAGTGGGCTGGCTTTGGTCCATGAGAATTAGTTTGCAGACTCTTGCTGTTTATTGAGTCTGACAAAATTGGGTTTCAAAGCAAAAACAAAGCCTCTCCTCTGAATGCTGGGCATTTAAACTCCTGGCTCTTGGAAGCACACACTAGGCTAGGAGTACCGTCGTTCGTTTCACATTATTTTTCATGGAACTGCAGAGCCTATGTCAAATCTGGGCCAGCCTCATGCCCATGCAACAGGCATTCGAGTGAAGAATTAAGGTACTCGAGAATAAGACCAGGAAATCTCTGTGTTCTTTGCCAGAAACCTGTTGGTGGCACAGCTCAGGGCTCCGTAGCTGTCACAGCTCATTAGCTGGTGTGGGGGTTGCCCAGGATGAGTGAGGTGCAGAAGCACACCAGGTCCCATCCTTCTGACTTGGCGTGAGGGGTTCCCAGGGATGCTGAACTTTCAGTGCTAAAAGCCAGAAAGTCCCAGGCAAACTGGGATGAATTGGTCACCCTACCTGGCCCTTGCCCTCAGGACAGGACAGGATAGGACAGGATGGAGCCTTAGATATGATAAAGCAGATGTGCTTGTTGGGGCGCGGTCTCCACTTGCTGCTGGAGCTCAGACAAGGGAGATCTCCATGAGGCAGAGCAGTCTAGAGAGCTTCCTGGAAGAGGAGGACTAGAGATGAACCTCAAAAGGCTGATGCATTTTGTGGCAAAATAGCCACATGGAAGCAGTAAGA
>JAQQSQ010002902.1:0-10136 GCA_028627145.1 Eidolon dupreanum | reverse complement strand
TATGTTAAGTGGTTAGGGAAGACTTCTCTGAAAGATGATGTGTAAGTAGGAATCTGAATGATAAAGTGAGTTAACCCTATCAAAATCTGGGAAAAGACCATTCCAGGTTATTGTTGTATCTAATCAGTGTAATGACATCAGTGTAATAATGTCATGTTTACAAGCATTCTACAGATCCACTTCAATAGGTGGGCCTGGTCAGCGATACAAATGGTGGCCCATTAATGGAGACCCATATAACATATGTCTACATAGTTTAAAATTATACAACAAACTTACAAATTAAAGGAAATATACCTGTCTTTCTACTTTGGCAGATAATATCCTTTTGAAGATCTGGAAGTCCAATGAATTCTTGGACTTCTTGAGTTCTGCTTTGGAACATAGTGTTGTGGAAAGAGCTAGTCCCTGGTCTGAGTCCTGCCCCTTCTCCTTCCCCACCCTTGGCTCTATGTCCTGCACCTTGAAAGACCTCACATGTAGCTCAGGCTCCATGTCCAAGCTCCTTCTATACCTCCAGTAAACAGCCACCCCTTGAGCACTCCTTGGGTTGAGCATGCACCCATTGGTGGCAGGATCTGGCTTCAGGAGGACTGATTTCAAGATGAGGCCCTGGCATTGGCCTCCAGGCCATTTGGTCAGGAAAGTTTATGGTCCTAGGTATCTGGAGCATGACCTAGAAGAGGATGATGCACAGGCTCTGAGTGCATCTTGACCTTGTGAGGTGGGGCATAGCTAAAGGAGGGCCAAATTAGGGCCCTCTAAGCCATGAGTCTCAGAGCTGCGACTCCTCTTAGCTGATTCTAGATTCCCAAATGAAAACTTCTTTTGGCCTAAGAAAAATTACATGAAGCTGCCATATGATGTAGTTCTGTAATCTGTTAAGATAAGGGCAAAGGGAATCAAATATATGGTATTGGAAGATTTAACTTTGGGTGGTGAACACACAATGCAATATAAATAAGATGTATTATTGAATCTTATACTTTAAACCTATATAATTTTGTTAACCTATATCACCTCAATAAATTTAATTAAAAAAATAAAAATAAAACAAGGTGGAAGAAAAGTTGTATATTATAAAGAGTTGCTTCAACAAAATAGCCTTAATATTTTACTCCAAAGGTAACAATAATAAGACTTACTGATAACCAGTGGTTGCTTGTGGAGAGAAGAGGTTTTTTTACTGGAATTCTCTTAAATAGCCAGGTAGATGTACCTTGAAGCGTACAAGTGTGACTTAATTGACATCTTCTATAAAAATCCTATCATTCTGCTCTTGAGAAGATGCTGAAATTGGCATAGATGCAAAAAAAGCTGAGATATAGATGGAAATTCTTTTTTGTGTGTCTGTGTCTTAGAAGTCAGTTACATCTCTCTATTGTTATGTTTTTAGATCTAAGGTTTAAAAACAAAATTTTCTCAAGTTATCATGTGAAGCAGTAAGTATATGTAAAAATATTAAAATGAAAGGTATGTGTTAGGGCAACAATCTTGGATTCACCTTAAAATATTTACAAAGCATCATCATCAAGCAATGTAATAAGAAATTATTTTAATGAAATTGCATCCTCACTATCAACCAAATCTTCAGACCCAGGAATTAAAGAGAAGTCTTTTTTCTTACCAAATACTATATGAGAGGAAAGAATGCCTAATAATTTGGTAACACTGTCATTCTCAGCAGTATCTAGACTGGCAAAACTAGCCAAAAACAATTTAGATTCTCTAATGACTGTGTTTGAAAGTGGGCATTTGTATCATATTACAAATATGAAGTATCGTGACCACAGGATCAATCTAGAAGCTCTCAGTGCTAAGAAATGGTTCCTAAAAAGTTTAGTAATAAAATGGCAACACAATTTTTTAAATTTGAATAAGTTTTACATTTACTCTGGTATCCCAGAGGTTCATTATATCATGGTGACATTTGGTGTCACTGCTATTGATTTGAACGCTTGGCCATTCGGCATCCAGCTGGAACGTGTGCCTAGTATACCTGTAGCTTCTGTCTTAAAAAAACAGAACAAAAACTGTTCTGTAGTTTTACTGAGGTTTTCAGAAAGTGAAATTATATGCATGTGTTTCATCTGCTGTTTTTTCCCAGAGATCTACACTTGCATTGTGTTTTAAGAACTGGTGGATCACCTAGGTAGAACCCAATTCAAGAGGCTTTTTGGAAAGAGGAGAATAAAGAAGAGGGTCTTGAAAAACAAAAGTGGCCACATTTGAGGGAGAAGAAGGTTTTTAGAATGAGAGTTAAAAGATGGCTTTAGTTTCATTTTGTTGGAAAATGAACTTTGTTCTGATAAATATAGTTAAGCATACAAGCATTGAAGCAACTCGATAACTTTGCCAGGAAAAACGAACATTTTGGCTAGCTTACCTCAAAGAAAATATTTCTAAAAGCAACATTTTTGAGCGTTATCCAGCATTTGTTTAGATTCAAGTCATGCCAATTCATATTGAAATGGGTCATGATGTAGGGAATCTGGTGAAAAAAGAATAGGCTGCAAGTTAAATTCTGTTTGATATGATCACATAGTACCATGAAAACTGAATAAAGGTGAATTTAATCTTAATCTTTTTATTTGAACTTTAGTTTTTTCTTGTGGCATCTATATTTTATATTAGATATTTTCTTCAAATGCCTGGTTATGTCTATTTGTCTATTCATATTTAAGAGAGGGGAAGTCCAAAGCTGCTTAGAAGCTCAGCGCATGGGAGCTTCTAATCAGTCATGGTCTTCACTGCAGAGTGATCTAGCTGAGCCTTTCTTTGAGGGGGTAGGGCTGGAGTTGCTGCCTTCCATAGGTCAAGAATTGTGTCAGTGCTGCTGGTGGGACTGCAAATGGGTATAGCCACCATGGAAAACAGTATGGAGGTTCCTCAAAACACTAAGAATCTATCTATCATATGATCCAGCAATCCCTCTACTGGGTATTTTACATCAAAGACTTAAAAAATCATATCCGAAAAGATATTTGCACATCAATGTTCATAGCAGCATTATTCACAGTGGCCAGGACATGGAAGCAACCGAAGTACCCCACGATAGATGATTGGCTAAAGAAGCTGTGGTACATACATACAATGGAATATTACTCAGCCATAAGAAGAGATGAAGTACTGCCATTTGCAACAACATGGGTAGACCTTGAAATAATCATACTAAGTGAAATAAGCAAGATAGAAAAGGTTAAAAATCACATGATATCACTTATATGTGGGATATAAATCTAAAAGCAATAAAGGAAAGGACAAACAAACAGAGACTCATGGACATGAACTATAGACTAGTGGTTGCCAGAGGGTAGAGGGTGAGGGAGGATGGGGGAGATAGATGGGGTAAAGGGGATCAAATATCGGGGAGTAGGGGGAGGGTGAAGTGGGTAAAGGGGATCAAATATGGTAGCTGAAGTAAACTGGACTTTGGGTGGTAAACATACAATAGAATATACAGATATTAAATTATAATATACACCTGAAAATTATATAATTGTATTAACCAATGTTGCCCCAATAAACTTAATAAAAAAAAAGAATTGTGTCACTGATTATAAAATATTTGAGCCATAAACTGAAGGAATTATTCAGTTCTCTAAGCAATTAAAGTACCATACACTAGATGAATATACCATATTACCATAGCTTGTTGTCACGAGTTATGTTTTAAGAACTGGCAGATCACCTAAGTAGAACCCAATTCAAGAGGCTTTTTGGAAAGAGAGGAGAATAAAAAAGATGTCTTGAAAAACAAAAGTGGGCACATTTAAGGGAGAAGAAGGTTTCACATACTAATGTGCTTACTTTTATTTATTTGTTTGTTTGTTTGTTTGTTTATTTATTTTGAGACTATTTGAGATAGGGATGGCCAAGGCAGTGCCAAGGGCCAGAGACAGACTGTTGTTGATATGTTAGATCATTGGCTCTCAAAGTGTGGTCTTCTGATCAACAGTATCAGCAGCTTGTTAGAAATGCAAATCCCCATCCCCCTCTAAAGCTATTGAACGAGAAACTCTGGGTGTGTGGTTCGGCAATCTGTAGTTTAACAGGCTCTCCAGATGATTCTGATATACATCAAAATTTGAGAACCACTGTGTTCCGTTGAACAGCGTGGAGGCCAATAGGGCTGGGACCAAGTGTTGGGGAGGGGTGGAGGAGGGATAACTCACATGGGCTGAGATTACCTTAGAGCCATTGCAATAACTTTGGCTCTTGTTTGAAATGGGAAGCCATTGGAAGGCTTTGAACAGAGGAATGATGTGAACTGATAGATATTTTTAACAGATTATTTTGACTACTGTGTTGAGACAGGGCTTCAAAGGGCCAAGGTCTGAAGTAGGGTGACAAGTTGAGAGTATTGCAGTAGTACAGGCCAGATATGATGTTGGCTTGGATCAGGATAGTAGCGGTGGATGTCGCGAGACGTAATTGGAGTTGAGAACCCCTTTTCAGAGAGAGACAACAGAATTGGCTGAAGGATTAGCTAATATTAAAGACTGGGAGTAGCCACTTCAAATTTTCTCTGGATTTGAGAGGAGTAAAAATAAACATATTAGTAGCTGGAAAAGTAGTCACTTATGGCAGCAAGCTATAACAACATGCTATATTCATCTAGTTTATGGTATTTTAGTTGCTTAGAGAATTGGATCTCAAGTTTGTTAGATAAAATACCACTATTCTTACAGAATGCTAGAAGCGTGTCAGCTGGGTTCCAGTTTTGATACTCTGCCCACTGTTAAAGCAGCTCTTGGTTAATGACTTCTTAAGAGCAAACTCCCCAAACGTTTACCTTCTGTAGACTCTTCACTGATTGTTCTCTCCTTGAAAATTTTTTTACCCTCAGCTATGAGACCCCATACTCTCAGTCTCCCACCTCTTTCATTGCTGCTGCTTAGTTTTTTATTTTATTTATTTATTTTTTACCCATCCTCTTGAGGTTTTTCTTACAGTTTTAGTACCTTGTTCTACATGCTCTCTGTCAGTAATTTCAAGTAGTCTACCACTGCTTATACATCCTCCAGAGTTGAATTTTCACTTGTCTGTACCACTCACTACATTTCAAACTAAACTCATGATTTTCTTTTACTCCAACCATGCTCTTTTATCTGTATTTCTTATCAGTTTATTAACATTGCCAATCACCTCATTCCTCCCCTCTATCCAGTTACTGTCTAGACTGTCAGTTACACCCCTGAAATCCCTCTTTTCTTTCTCTTATACCTCACCTTAATGTGCTGGCCTGTTTTCTCTAAGTGGGACTGCTGTATTTGATTCCTAACTGTATTCACTGGTTCCAAGGAGAAGGGCAAATGAGTGTAATTTTTTTAAAAAACTTAAAACAGGCACTATTTGAAAGTCAGCTTTTTCATCTATGTGCAAAAGAATAATTATTTTTAAAATTTTACAATTTTCTTATGTCGTATTAATTTTCCCTTATAAAAGTAGAAGTAGAAATCATTATAGCTGTAGAAGGCCAGTCTATGATTACTTTCATCTTTTTCATCATTAAAGGGTCTTTTCTCATTTTTATTATTGTCTGCAGGAGAATCGGGATAAATGAACTTGTAAGATTATAAGGAAGGCCTTGGGAAAATATAGAGAACTCAAAACATAAGATGTCACATACAGCCTACTCTTTTGATCTGTTGAAGGTTAATTGTCTTGAAAGCATGAAACATGTTATTCTATAAAGCTAAAGATTAAATGTTCACAAATAAAAAGATATGTCAAAAAAAGATTTCCTTTTTTAACAGGGGAAATTGAATAATGATGAATTCAAATCAACTTTATCTTGCCCTCTTACTAGAGTCAGAATTTGTTTCTAAAAGGGTGATGATTCACTTGAATAATTCTCCTGGACGTTATCTTTTCAACAGTAGATATGCATTATAGCAGATATTGTTATAGATATGTAATAGTATATCTATATAACAGTATGTAGATATATAACAGTATATGATTGGAAAACAAGCCAAGTACAGTGTTGTGTAAATTGTTGGGTTTAAGTTCTATTACCTGAGGCCTAAAATTTTCTCCTTCTGAATGTTAGATATAAAAGAGTCAAAAACAATATCTACTGTCCTAAAGATAGTATTTTTTTAAAGCCTGTGAAACTGTTTCCCAGAAGCGAATCGCCTACCATAATTTCATGAGCACTTTTCCACTCTAGGCAAAATTGGTTGCTCTTACCTTAAATCTCTTCTCAGAGAACTCTTGAGTCTCTGAAATTATTTTGTAACATTCTGCTTTTTTAATTCATTCATTTAAAAAATGTTTTTGAGCCTTTACTATATGACAGGTACTACTCTATATGCTAGGGAATCAGCAATAAACCAAATAGAAAACGTTCCTGCCTTCATTGAGGTTACATTCTGTGGGGGGTTATGAAGAAGTTGGCAAAACCTTTTTCCCTATTGGCAAGTTAGACTTTCAATTCAAATTGTAAAACTTCTAAAATAAAAACTAAAGCCACAAATAATGATATTAATAACTATGGTATAATTTAGATACAGTTATAATCTCAGTATTGTTTTCTAAATTTGGACTAATTCTAAATTTTACATGTTCTTGTCATACATACCTTATCGTTAGATGGATATGGATTACATATTCCTATTTTTCATTTTAAGGTATGTTTCTTAAGTTATAAATACCAGTCCCTAGCCATAGCTTTGTAGATTGGAACTATGTATCTTAATCTAAAACTACTTCAATAGACTAGATTTGTAAGGCCCTCTTCTTCGAATAAACAGCACAAATTCAAAGTCTACTATTAGTTTAGTTTCATTTCATAGTATGTTCCTGTGAAATCACCACAATCAAGATTTTGAGCATATTATGTCTCCTCTGTATATCCAGAAAAATATTAGAATATGTGTGCATGTGTGTGAGCATGTGTGTGTGTGTTAGTATATTATGTTTTATTATAAAATATTTCAAACATGAAAACAATATATATCAGGGTTCCCAATTCCAGAATGGCAGAATGAAGACATTGAGTGAAACTTTCCAGAGAAAACAATTACAAAATCTAGACAAATTATTTGAAGGCAATGGAAAGTAATCAAAAGCAGGTAGAAAGTGGAGTTAAAAGACCCTTAAAAGACTCGTAAAAGACCATAAGTACAGTGGGCAAGAATTGCAAAGTTTATGGCTTCTTTTTTTTTTTTCTGCCTGAGAGAGACCCAATCCCTGGGTCTCACGTGGCAGAAAACCTACAGTCTTACTAGCTTGAGGTGGCAGAGGTTAGGGAGTTTTTGTTTTTTTGACTAAGTGCCTTTTGTGACTTGCAGAAAGTTGAAGTTTTATTGGTTTGAATTATCAGATAAACAGAATTTGGAGCTCACAGAGCAGGTGGAAATTTATGGGGAAATCCCAGCTGCAAGAGAACTACAGAGAAGATGAGCCCCAGAATTTGAGTATAAATTCTGCCCAAATCTTTGGCTGGCCACTAAATGACACAGATGCAAAAGAAATCCTCAAAGGGCTAGGCTAAAAACCAATAGTTGGTAGCTGAAAGAACCAATATGAGCTGCTGCACACTGCGAGACAGACAAAGAGTCTGTAATCTGAGTCTACACAAGTTAACTGCCCATTACAAGGGAAATCCAGTAATCCTCAGAAGAACATAACATCCAGTCATTATACACATTATAATATTTTCTAGTTTTCAACCTCAAATTACTAAATGTGGAAAAGAAACATAAAAGTGTGGTTTATATTCAAGAAAAGTGTGACTCATGTTCAGTCATTGGAAAGTGACTCAAAATGGGCCCAGATGTTGGATTTAGTGAAATCTTTCAAAGCAACTAGCATAAATATGTTCAAAGAACTTAAGGAAAAAAATGTTCAAAGAATTTAACAAACATATATCTTAATGAGTGAACAGATGGCGAATCTTAAAAGAGCAATGGAAACTGTAAAAAAGAATCAAATGTATCACATTGGTGATAGCAGAAGAAAGAATTTGTGAACTTGAAGATAGATTGGTAGAAATATCCAATATGAAGAACCAAAAGGAAAAAAATGGAAGAAATATAAATAGTGCTTCAGATACTTGTGAGATAATATAATGATCTTAAACATATACATATATGTGTGTGTTGATATTGCTAAATATGGTCAAATTTTAATATTCAACAAAGCCAGATAGTGGGATATAAATGTTTACTATTTTTTACAGTAATTACCGATATATGAAATTATCTTATTTGCTTTTAAAAACTAATTTTCTTTAAGCATTGTGATAGGATTGTATTAAGTCTGTAGATTGCTTTAGATAACATGGACATTTTAACAGTGATAATTCTTCCAGTCCATGAACATGGAATATCTTTCTATTTCTTTGTGTTTTCTTCAGTTTCTTTCAAGAATGTCTTATAGTTTCCAGTGTCTCATACCTATTTCTTGAACACTAAACCTGAAGTAGGTTCACTCTTTAAACATTGCTTGTACGTTATTACTTGTTTGAGCAAAGACTCAAGTTGCTAGAGCTACAAACACAAATTTCATCAATAGATTTTTCAGGCTTAGGAAAGAAGTATACAAGTAAAGACAGCATGAATAATTATTCTAAAGCACTGACAAATCTTAATATTTGCATTTGCTGTATACTTTGAGACTACAATTCAGAATGGGATTAAGAAATAGGATCTTTTTACTAGATTGATATAGGAAATACTGATGTAGAACTTAACCTAATGTTCTAAAGCCAGTGAGCTAAACTCTTGTTTGTCTGTGGTTAATGCTACTTGTAATAGAATGTTACTATGCCATAAGAAAAGATTTGAAATACTGCCATTTGCAAGAGCACGGATGGATTGCAAGATAATTATACTAAGGGAAATAAGTCACATAGAACAAGCTGAGAACCATATGAGTTCACTCATATGTGGAATATAAAACTGAAAGCCACAAACGAACAAGAGAGACAAAACCTCATAGATGCAGTAAACAGGTTACCAGAGGGAAAGAAAGGGGGGATGGGTGGTAGATAAGGGTAAAAGCGGTCAAATATATGGTGACGGAAGGAGATTTGACTTTGGATGGTAAACATACTATGCAATATACAGATGATGTATTATTGAATCGTATACTTAAAACCTATATAATTTTTATTAACCAGTCACCCTAAATTAAATTAAATTTTAAAAATAATAATTCTTATATATCTCCCACTTTACCCATTCACCTATCTTTCATGACCAAGCAGATGATGAGTAATTGAAACCCAGCTCGGTATAGTATTTTTAATAATGATTGCTCACTATTTTCCAAAATACTGCACTAGAAAAACTTGTCAGATTTGGATATATTATTTTGAATCCTAAGTGGTTGAGAAGTATGATTTAGCTTATAGAGCAATTGAATATGTGAATAATATTTTTTTGGAGAATATTTTCCATGTAGCAGAAAGATGTAGAAACTTTAATAGTGAGATACATGATCAAAATTGATGTGTGAATTGAATGAGTTTTTTATTGCTAACAGTTTTAGTCATGAGTCAAATATAAATTATGTATATATGAATGATTTATTTATATCTGGGGTTTTTTTTTTGGTCAGTAATTTCAAATTATGTAAGTTTTCTTATGTAGAATTAAATGCTAGCAGCTCAAAATTATGTATTTATATTGGGCTAAGTATACAAAATTTGGAATGTTAGGATGACACTTGATGGTGTTAGTTGTAAAATAACATTGGGACAAGGCAGATAGTACTAACTAGCCCACTAACCAGTTCTTATGAGTTAGTAATTAAGCAAAAAAAAAAAAAAAAAAAAAAAAAAAATTAAACATCTCGGGCAAGCAGAATGTGAGATGCAAGACTGGTAAGGAATTCAGAATTATATTTAAAGTGCAATGTGAGCTCATCAGATTTAGTAAAGAATTATCTTTGGCTTTAAGACTTCACATGCTGTTTAAACAAATAGAGAGCATATTGATTATTCAATGATACATGAAAATATTCACCTTAACAGGTAAATATTGGGAAGATGGATTCACCCATTGAAAAGTGGAACCTAATAATTGGCAACTTGGCTTTAAAACAGGTAAGTGATTCACAGATTTGTGTATAGCTCTTGGGTTCCCTGTAAGAATGGAATAAATTTTGGTGCTACGAAGTCTATC
>JAQQSQ010002901.1:0-10137 GCA_028627145.1 Eidolon dupreanum | reverse complement strand
ATTATTTGTGGATTCCATATTTGCTAATTCACCTGTTCATTAAAATGTATTTGTTGCTCCGGAGTTCGTACCTGCAGTGCGTTCCGGGTCATGAGACACGGGCAGCGTGGTGGGCAGTTCGGTTGCCCGCCACAGGTCCCAGCTGAGGTCAGACAGGGCGATGTTCTGCCTTCCTGTTCCGGCTCATACTGCGAGCACGTGTCCTTTTCACCGTCTACTCGGCGCCGTGGTTTCCAGATTCCTGTGCTTTCGGTTGGGGACTTTGCTGTGAGCGTCGAGCTTGCATCCTGTCTAGCGTTCTAGGAGCCAGAAGACTGAGCCGAGCCCTGCGGAGGAAGCACGTGTGTGGGATGCGCGTCCTCCGGGCGGGAGCCACGGCGCCGACGGCTGTGCGTTCACCGTTAGTGCAGGAAGTGTCCGTTCACTAAGACGCCTTTGAACAGAAACACGCCCAAAACAAGGTTAGACACCGATCCGTTGACAAAAATGTTGTGACCAGAGGCTCGCAGGAACCTAATTTCATATTTCCCCTGGGAGCACGAGTTCAGTATTCGCTAACTCAGTGTTAATGGTGACTTCATGGAACATAACTCTCGCGAATGATGAGAATCAGCTTCACTTTCACGGTGTTTTATCCGAAATAAACTTGGTTCATTTATCTGCTTTCTCAGTGCCTGTCTCCCCCGCCTAAGCTTCGGGAGAACAGGGACCCTTCTGGTTTGATTCACGCTTACATCCTGTGCCTGACATGGGATTGTCATTCAGTACATTCTTGTTAAATGAATAAATGAATGGATGGATAAATAATGAATAGTGAACGTATATTTAATTAACATTTTCTTCTAGTTCTAAACTAGGTGACAAAAAGATAGTATTAGTTTGAAAATAGTTGGAATTGTATTTTAAATACAAAAATGCTTAAATATACCCATATTTTGGGATGCCTTTGAAAATATAGTAATTATTTTACACCTCTTAGTTTTAAACAATTAGTTTATCTCAATCCCTAGTCTCTTCACTGTTAATTTGAGAAAGCATTTGTTTTGCATGAGTTTTTTATGGCCTGCCCTAGAACATATGTAATTTGTTCTTTTTATTATCTCTTTCTACATGTATTTTTTTAACAGTCTTTTTTCTTTAGCCCTATAAAAATATCCTTAATTTTTCTCTTTCTACTAGAATTAGGTAGTGACCATGTTTTCAAGAAACATCAGATCAAAAACATTTTTTTAAATTATTTCAGCATATTCCTTAAGTGGTACATTCTTGCAGCTCTGGGCTCCCGCCACCCCCACCCCCGCCCCCACTTCCCGCACACACACAACTTTTTATTATGGAAAATTTTAAACATATACAGAAATGTAGAGGTAACAGTATAATGAACCCTTTTGTATTTCTCGTGTAAACTTTTTCAAAATATTCAGTTTTAAGAAACTTATCTCTTGACCTGGCTTGATAAAATGCCCCAAGAGGCGTTTATTGTTAGTCTGAGATTGCGTGCTCCCTCCTGCTGGAGACGGGAGGGTCTTGGAGCTGCAAGAAAGCTTCCAGGCCACGTTCACCTCCACAGGTAAGAGGAAAAGGAAGTCCCTAGAATGGAGTCTGGGCTGTGATTCTAAGAGTCTTTTAAGACTGGGAATTTACTCCAGTTTAGTTCAGATTTATTTTCGTTTTCTTTATCGCTCTTGCCCTGCGGTTGTCTTGTTTTCTCAAGTCTTTAGCAATAAGCCCTGTGAAATCAAGAGAGTTCGAGCGCATCGAAGAAACGAGTCGCTTCTTTCCCTGTTGCTCGGAAGCAGGATGGATCCCACGTAGAGAGGGCGGAGGCAGCGTCGGAGGGTGACGGGGGGCAGTGGGAGCCTCTAAGCCCTGCTGCAGGGAAGGAAGGTGGCTCCGAGCCAGAGGACTCGGCGGGTCTGCTCCAGGTGCCCACGCGGGCCGCGGCGCGGCGCTGAGGCTGCGACCCCGCGGCTGCGACCCCGCCCTTTGCCGGCGTGGACCGCAGCGCTCCTCACCGCCACCCGTAGCCTGGAACCGTCCGGCGTCCGCCCAGACCCGAGATCTCATCACCAAATCCGGACTCCCCCGCTTTATTCTTACCCCGTTTTCTATGTTAAATAAATAACCTGTCCAGGATTTGACACAGCTGGCTCCTCAGGAACGGCCTTTGGGGGAGATGCCAACCTCTAAGCGCTCCTCCGCCTCTGAGGCTACCTTTCCCTCTCCCCACCTTTCCTCTTTCCTCTCCTTCCCCCCTCTTCCTCCCACATTCTCTTCTTCCCCGCTCCTTCCTAGGGATGCACACATGCCATGATGTCTCTCATTTCATAGCCTTTTAAAAAAAATTATTTATTTTTTAATTTAAGTATAGTTGGTATATAACCTTATATTGGTTATATTAGTTTCAGGTGCATGATGTAGTGATTTCACAGTTTTGTACCCTAGAGTGTGATCACCTTACTAATTCTAGTAATCATCTGTCACCATGCACGCTTACCACAATATTATGGACGCCCTTCCTTCTGATAACCATCCCTTCCGTCTGTCTATATGAGTCTGTCTCTGTTTTGTTTATTTCAGTCTTTTTAAATGCTTTCCCTCTACCAGGACCCTGTGTTATTTTCCCTTTATAGCACTTACTACACTGTATTATCCATCCTCTTGTCTGCGTTTCCTTTCCTGGACTCCAAGCCCAAAGGCAGGGACCGTTTTGTTTTATCATGTTTCTTCATAGTCCTATGCAATTCTTGACGTAGAATCAACTCTTAGTAAATAACATTTTGTATGAATAAGTGAGCACAGCTGATTCTAAATATCTAGAATCCTTTCACTGTGAAGATTAGAGAAAATGAACATAAAATGCCGGGCAAGGGGCGTGGAATAATAAGCATCCAATAATTAATTGTTACCATAATGGACACTGTCATTGTCCTGAGTAGCAGCCCCATCTTGCTCGTGGCTGTACTCTCTTCAGAGTTTAGTAATGCCTTGCGCGTGATAGACAATATACACATGATCGAGTTGAATATACAGCAAACAAGCTGGATATGTAATTAATTGTTCTTCTGAGTCCATGCTTAGAATAAAAGTAATGGCTATCTTGAGGACATGTTTATTTTTCATAGAGCACAGAAATTATCTTCTTTTCAGGCACAAATGCATTTTGGTAATAATTGAAAAAATTTTAAATTTTGTCATCGTTAGAAAACTTGAGATTTACCGTCTTAAGATGTTTTAGCGTACAACACAGCGTTGTCATCTATGTGTGCTGTGCTACAGAGCAGACCTCTAGAACTTTCTTGTCTTGCTGTTCTGAAACTTTACACCCAGAGATCATCAACTCCCCATTCCCTCAGCCCCCAGCCCCCGCTAGCACCACTCTCTGCTTTTAGGAGTTCTACCAGTTTAGACTCCTACAAGTGGAGTCATGCGGTGTTTGTCCTGCGACTGGCTTACTTCACTTAGCATAATGTCCTCAAGGTTCTTCCATGTTTTTGCATGTTTCAGGATTTCCTTCTTTTTTATGGCCAAATAATATTGCATTGTATATCGAGGCTACATTTTCTTTAACCACATCCGTTGAAGGACATTTAGGTTGTTTCCACCTCTTGGCCATTGAGATAGTGCCTCAATGACTGTGGGAGTGCTAGTATCCCTTTGAGATCCTGATTCCGATTCTTTTGGGTTTATATCCAGGTAGTATTACTGGATTACTTAGCGGTTGTACTTTTAATTTTTTGAGGAACCTCCTTACTATTTTTCCATAGTGGCTGTACCCATTTGCATTTCCACCAATAGCAATCAAGGGTTTCAATTTCTCTACATCCTCACCAACACTTGTCTTTTTAAAAAAAAATTTTTTTTCATAATATCCATCCTAACAAGTATGAGGTCATATCTTTGCGGTTTCAATTTGTGTTACCTGGATAGTTAGTGACGTTGCATATATTTTCATATACCTGTTAGCCACTTGTATGTCTTCTCTAGAAAATGTCTGTTCAGGTCTTTAGCCCATTTTTTAATAAGATTATTAGTTTTGTTTGTTTTGTTTTTGCTAGGGAGTTGTAAGAGTTACTTATATATTTTGGATATCAAACCCATATCAGATGTATGCTTTGCAAATATTTTCTCCCATTCTGTAGGTTGCCTTTTCACTCTTTTATTGTTTCCTTTATGTGCACAAGCTTTTAACTCTGATGTAGTCCCACTTGTCTATTTCTGCTTTTGTTTCTGTGTTTTGGGTGTCCTATCCATAAAATTAGTGCCAAAATCAGTGTCTTGAAGCTTTTTCCCTATGTTTATTTCTAGGAATTTTACAGTTTCATGTTTTAGGCTTAAGTCTTTAATCCACTTTGAGTTTATTTTTGTGAATGGCATAAGATAAGGGTTCAATTTCATTCTTTTGCATGTGCATAATCTGTTCTCTTAACACAATTTGTTGAGGAGACTGTTCTTGTCCTATTGTGTATTTTTGGCACCCTTGTTAAAAACCAGTTGACTGTATGTGTGTGGATTTATATCTGGACTCTTCATTCTGTTCCATTGGCTTATATATCTGTCTTTCTGCTAGTATCTTATCGTTTAATTACTTAACCTTTGTAATGAATATATTTTGAAATCAGAAAGTTTGATGCCTCCAGCGTTATCTTCTTTCTCAAGATAGTTTTAGCTATCTGGAGTCATTGTGGTTTCATATGAACTTTTGAATTATTTTTACAATTTTTGGAAAAAATTCCATTGGGATTTTGATAAGGATTAAATTGAATCTGTAGATCATTTTGGGTAGCATGGACATTTTGACAATGTTAAGTTTTCTAATCTATGAACCTGAAATATCTTTCCGTTTGTTTGTCTTCTTTAATTTTTTTCATTAACATTTTGTAGTTTTTCAGTGTGCAAGTCTTTCACTTCCTTAGTTACATTTATTCCTAAGTATTTCATTCTTTTTAATGCTATTGTAAATTGGATTGTGTTTTTTCTTTTCTTTTCAGATAGTTTGTTATTAGTGTATAGAAATCCAAGTGGTTTTTGTTTGTTGATTTTGTATCCTGCAACTTTTCTGAATTCCTTTATTAGCTCTAACACTTTCGGGGTGGAGTCTTGGGGTATTATGTATCCATGACATCATGCCATCTGTAAACAGGGACGGTTTTGTTTCTTCCTATGCAATCTGGATGACTTTAATTCCCTTTTCTTTCCTAACTGCTCTGGCCAGGACTTCCAGCACTGTGTAGAATGGAAGTGGTGAGAGTGGGCATCCTCACCTTGCTCCTGATTTTAGAGGAAGAGCTTTCGATTTTTTACCATTGAGTAGGATGTTAGTTGTGGTCTTTTCATACATAGTCTTTATTATGTTAAGATAATTTCTCTCTGTTCCTAGTTTTTTGAAAGTTTTTTATATATATCAGGAAAGGGTGTTGAATTTTATCATTCTTTTTCTGTATCTATTGAGATAATCATGTGATTCTTCTTTATTCTTCATCTTGTTCATGTGGTATATCACACTGATTGATTTTTGTTTGTTGAACCATCCTGGCATCCCAGAAACAAATCCCACCTGGTCATGTGTATAATGGTAATATTTTTGAGAGAATCCTAAGCATTCTCTTGTCTTGTACACGATAATTTGCTATTGGACTTAATTTTTTTTTATATATATTGCCAAGTATCTATAACCTGAAATTCAAAAGAATTTGTTACAATACGTATAAAAAATTTTTTACTATGTATTTTAGCTATATTCTTTAAGGCCTTTGCCTTAAAATTCCAAGAATATGTATTTACATATTATAAAATTTCAATTAAAATCTTTGTTAATATTTAATATGAATGATGGAAAACAGATTAGAAAAAATGTTTATCTCTGAAATACTTTTTTTTTTTTTTTTTGTATTTTGTGTCCTCAATCTGGATCAGCATGTCACCTTCATCAACGCTGTTGAAAGAAGGAAAAATGCCAGTGCTATCTCCTGAAATCAAATTTGAGACTTCTAATGTCACCAGAAATTCCCTTAAGAGATGTTTTCTTTTTGAGAGTTGTTGGAGGAAAGCAGTTTTAGAAACACAAAAGATAAGGAAAGGTAACTTCAATTTTACTCCTATTTTACCTAAGAAAATATAGGAATGTAAATTTGAATTTACATGTATATTTTTTAAGCAGTAAGAGACATTTTATAATTTCTGTAACAGTTAAGTAAGGATAGTATCTTAAGCTTATGGAAAAGAAAAATAGAAGCAAATTAAAGTTTATTTAGTTTAATTCTGTAACTCATGATAGAAACATTTTAAAGAATTACTTCTGATATCAGTGCAGTGCTGTCTCTGTTGGTCATGCTACTTTTCATAAATAGTGTTTGTTTTTAAATACCTCAAGTTGGTTTTAATATTTTAAAAAGTCTAAATCTTTAACAGCACCTTTTTGTATTTTGTATTCTAACCAAAATGTTACTTTTTGAGTGAGTCGTGTGGCAAGTATCTTCTATCCTATAGTTGCTCAATAAAGACTAGTTTGGGAACTTTTGACATGTAAATGAGTGTATTAATAGCTTTTCTCCTATAATTTCAAATTATAATTGCACTTTTTATGTATCCTGAATTCTGCTGTTAGCATTATTAACAGAGATATAGTTCCTGAAAATAGCAGAATTCGAACTCCTTAACGTTTCAGCACTTCCGTTTTTGAGTATGTTGCTATAGTTTTTCAACTTTGTCACTAGATTCCATTGAAGGTACTCAGAAGACACCAGTCATCTAGACTTCTATCCCCAAATCTAGTTGCTGAAAAGAGAATCTATATGTTTCTTGATCAAGGAAACTATTTTTTTTTGCAAAAGAGAAAAAAATCGAAGGTTGCAAAAGCATTTTGAGTATTTAACATAATTCCAGTCCCATTAAAAACCATTTTCTATTGCTGCACTAGACTCGCTTAGCAGAGAAAGCTTAAAAAACAGTTCTATATATTTAGCTTAATGATCACCCAAGCCTTTAACCTCTTAGTCTGCTTTTTCCATTAATGGCCTTTGTTTTAAAAAAAAAATTTTTTTAAAACAATAATTTGATAATCTCCTTGTCCAATGTGAGGTCAGTAAAATTAGCGATCTTGATGTTTCAATGTTATTGTTTATAATATGGTGTAGAATTTTGCAGAAAGGCAATTAAAATCAATGCCTGAAGTAGCGTTCTTTTATCTTTCATCGCTAGCTCAGATGATCATATATTTACACATCTTGACATAAAAGCAGGAAGGTGGAAAGATTTAAAGTAGCAGATAACAGAGGACTCTTAAAAGTGCTTTTAAACCCTTTTCAGTGTGAATGTATCTATAAAAATAATAAAGGCAGGGGATGGTGAGGGTTGTGGGAGATCTGTGAAGCAGATCCCTAAGCTAGGAATTCTAAGGTAGTCTCTTGGGAAAGATGCTAGATAAATCACGGTAACTTAAAATTTCCTTTACTTAACAATCAACTTAGTGTATTTTATTATACATTTTAGTATGTAGTAAAAGGAGTTATATACATTTAATTAAGAAATAACGAAGACGATTGTGATGCTATTTTTACTTAGAATACACCACGGCATTTGGTCTAGAAGAGCTCAAAGAACATGTCAAAATGCCATATTTACCAGGATTGCAGAGTTGCCAAAAAAGCGTGAGTTCATCTCCACCAGCGGCTCCCCACAGGCTGCTGCGAGTGGACACAGAGATGCCCCGAGTCGGGTAGGTCACACCTATTGGGTCCCCTTTCGTTGAATATTTATTTGTAGTAACACTGCTGGATGTAGAGGTCTTTCCGGCCGGTGACTCTAATCCCTTCTTGCCTACCAATATATTTTTTTCCATAAAAGATTTAATTTTTTAAATCCAAGTTAGCGATTTTTTTTTTCAGTTTGACAAGTGGACGCTTTTCTCAGTTTTCAAGTGACATTGCCAGAAAGGATATAAGCATTTTCTTTGAAATATCTTTGTTGCTCTAGTGCAGGTTGCTCATGAGACTATTGGAATTTCTAGCAATAAAAATAAACGAACTCTCTGCAACGTCAACAGGTTTCATTACCTCGTATGCAGAACCTTATGTTTCCTTTCCCATTCGACTGAAGGGGTGTGAGGGAAGATTCGGAACGAGAGGTCAGCCTAGCGAAGAGCCCGCAGTAGCTGTCAGACATGACTTTGGCTGCCAGACAAGTGCCAGTGATTTTGAAGTACTGGTGCTTAAAAGCATTACTATAAATGCCTTTTTTCCTGGACATCAGACCAACTTACCAGTAAAAGAAAACCCCTTTCTTTCTTCAAGGGATTTATAAATTAGTAAGACAGTCTCCTATTCTTTTTGGTTTCTACTTTGGTTTATTTATTTTTTCATCAGGTATTTATTGACTATGCCAGCCCTTAAAAAAAGTAAATAAATAAAGATGAAGCATTCATAGCAGTCTGAGTTACAGCTCTCTTTAAGGCAGGTTTATATTTTCATATTGTCTCCTGCCGCAGTGAGCTTTAAGGCATCCAGTTATACACAGCACACAGGTAGTAGAATTTCAGAGTCTATTTCTTGATTTTTCCACTAGTATTATTGTGCTCATTAATTACCCTCGAAATAAATACTGGTAACATAAATAGAAAACTAGAACATACTACAAATGAAAAGTTGTGGTTAGTTTCTATCTAAATTATGAAAATAGCTAAGAGATTTGCAGAAGATTTGGGGAGACAAAGGAAAACAATTATTTGATAATTTACCCATACTATTTCTATGTTGGGGTGTTTTCTTCTAGTCTTTTTCACGTTCATGAATTTTAATTTTAGTTGTAGTTTCAGCACACTTACACGTTTTTCTTCTGCCTTTTAGACTTAATATGTGCGTATTTTTTCATGTCGCTGCAACAATTTTCAAACAGCCTTTACTGTCTACACCGTATTTCATTGATGGGTCCATAGTTTATTTAACTGTGTTTAATAGCATAGTTTATTTAAAAGTCCCTATCGTTGTACTTTTAAGTTGCTTTGACTTTTTCAGTTTCGTAAATAACACCTCAGTGAACAATAGCACACATAAAGTCTTTCCCATCACTTTTCATGTTATAATATTATCTGAGGACAGATTGCCAAGCTCTGAAAATATAAAAAGCAGAATGGCTCTTTCTGAAATGGGGTTGCAATGAAACGAGGCAGAACAGAGGTGGCAGAGGAGAGAGTGGCGAGGAGAGCCGGTGGTGAAAGTTAAACAGGAGGGGGACAGGGGTGCAGAATGAAGAGGGCCATGGGAAACACAGCATAAAATCTGTGACCGTGACCTTCCATCAAAACCAAGACTCCTGCATCCCTGACACCCAGCTCGCTCCGGCCGTTTCAGTGGGAGTCACGGGCCTTCGGTGGCGGTAGGGGAGAGGGTGGAGGGTTGCCACGGCCATGGCCTTGTCTCAGTGCGGACCAGTCTCACGACCCTTCCTTCACGCATCCCATCGTCTTAAAGAAACTGGAAGCCTGGAAAGCACCCCCGAATCAGCCCATTCTGCCTTTACTACCGTTTTCACTCTATTTTAGTTTTTTTTTTTTTTTCATTTGCCATGTGGCTGTTTGCGAGCTGATTTCCCCTACGTGTTTACATTGACTCGAGTGTGAATTTACTGAAGTCAATGAAGCATAATTCGAGTTTATTACATCCGTGTTGTGCTCAGCGTCCTTTATATACAAAGTGGAAGAGAGGTGGCTGAGTACCGCGATGGCGGTGAAGTGCTCGGCGAGTGTACGTGTTAATCTTCTGTCTGACACACGTGTCTTTTTTCAGCTGTTCTAGTGAGACTATGCCGAGCTGCCTGCAGGTCCCGTGCTCCGCTCCGCACGCTGCCCAGCACCCAGTGAAGGAGCAGCCCTGGCAAAGCAGGGGAGTACTCCGTTTTGTCTGGGGTGCAACCCCTTACCCTCTTCCCCGCCCCCCCCCCATATGTAAATACTTGATTTTAAAATGCTGATGAAAGTCTAATGTTTTTTCAGGTTTCTTTAATGATAATTAAACATTTTCAGTGAATCTCAAGGCACGTTCTGGTAGCGTAACTGATAACGATAATCCTAGAGGCGAAGAGTATTTAAAAGTTTTGGCTCACTTCTAAACTTTAAAATAGTTACAAGGAATTTGGAATTCT
>JAQQSQ010002900.1:0-10139 GCA_028627145.1 Eidolon dupreanum | reverse complement strand
TGCAAATCAAAACCACGATGAGGTACCCTCTCACACTTGTTAGAATTGCTTTTATCAACAGGACAAGTAATAACAAATGTTGGAAAGGATGTGGAAAAAAAGAAACCCTCATACACTGCTGGTGGGACTGCAAATTGGTACAGCCACTATGGAAAACAGTATGGAGGTTCCTCAAAAAAACTAAGAACTGATCTACCGTATGATCTAGCAACCCCTCTACTGGATATTTACCCCAAAGACTTGAAAACATATATCCAAAAAGATATATGCACACTGATGTTCATAGCAGCATTATTCACAGTGGCCAGGACATAGAAGCAACCGAAGTGTCCTACAATAAATGATTGGATAGAGAAGCTGTGGTACATATATACAATGGAATATTACTCAGCCATAAGAAGAGATGAAATACTGCCATTTGTGACAACTTGGATGGATCTTGAGATAATCATGCTAAGCGAAATAAGCCAGACAGAAAAAGCTGAAAACCACATGATGTCACTTATATGTCGGATATGAACCTAAAAGCAGCAAATGAACAGGACAAACAAACAGAGACTCATGGACATGGACAGTAGACTAGTGGTTACCAGAAGGGGGGGGGAGGAGAAGGGGGAGGTGGACAGGGTAAAAGGGGTCAAATATGTGGTGACAGAAATCTAACTTTGGGAAGTGAACACACAATGCAATATGTATGCCTTACTGTTGAATTGTACAATTGAAACTTACTGATTTCGTTAACCACTGTCACCATAAAAAAGCAAACCAGCCTCCAGCTTCCAGCCTAGGTGGATTTCAGGGCTCACTGATGGGCTAATGGCTTGTGACAGGCAGTAGGGCTTTGCCACCATGGAGCAAAGTTAGTTCAGGACCAAGGACAGCAGCCCAAGCCTTGCCTTTTGCTGCTGTCACCATTAGGTTCCTTGTTCTGGCTCCTCCAGTCTGTGTTGGGTCCCAGTGGCCTTGGAGTCTCATGTCACTTTGTAAGTTAGGTGCTCAGCCTTCCAAGGTCATGGGCTTCCTGAGAAGAAGGCCTGGGTCTTCTCCATGGCTCGTTTCCTCCGTAATGCTTGACCCCGATCCTCAAGGGATTCATGGAGATGCACAGGTGAAGATCAGAACACTGCAGCCAGGCGGCTCCCCTGGGGGCAGGGCTGGCTGCAGACCCTCGGGGGTTGACCTTAAGCATCACGACATTGGACAGGGAGGGCCTCCCTTCAAGCCCCATTCGACCCTCCTGGCATTGCTATGGCCCTAGGATGATGCCTTAAAGAGCAAGCCCCCTTTCATCAAAGCTTTGATAGTGTGTGCATCATCACGTCACAGGGTTCCCAGGAAGAGACGTCTGACTGTGTTTGCCACCTTGCGGCCACGCTGCTCTTCAGAGGACACAGTATGATGTTTTTGGGCTCCTCACCTTTCGTCTTCCTGCTTGATGTTATCACGAAGCAAGATGGGAGGAGGATCTCTTTTCTCCCTTGAAAGCAACCTGAGATTCTGCTAGGGCCCCCCTGGTTAAAGGGAAGACTGACAGGGACTCACTGACAGGCATCTACCACTCGCACTTCCGTTAAGGCCTTGGATGGACCCAGGCTTGTGTCTTTGGGGGTGAGGCATCTTCATAGTCCATCAACAATGCCTGCAGGTTGGAGCCTGGTCCCATTCTGCTTTCCCAAAGGGATTCCTGCCGAAGCAGCCTGTTGGTGGGCCTTTCGAGTTACGTGTCCGTAGGGAGGCTGTGTTCATGCACATGTTAAGGTCTTCTGAGGGCAAACTCAACTGCTCCTCAAAGCTGGGTAGAACAAATGCTTCTAGAAAATTCATGAATTCTCCTCCTGTTTACTCTTCAATTCCAAAAGCTCGGAGCTAGGAATGCTTGCTCGCCACGCGGGATTCGTGATCACAGGTGTTTGCGAATGGAGGTGGTGACTCAGCTGAACTTCTTTTCCGAAGGCGGGTTATGAAATCCAAACACCTTTCATCCATTAACGGCCACCAGTGGCCTGTAATCAAGTCACACTCTGTTAGCTACACAATTAACTTGTTTGTTTGAAGTGTGAATTAAGGATTTGAGGCATTTGCTGACTAATCCTACTTGCTCCCTACTTTTGCTGAAATCCCTGTGTTTTCTGAATTCAGGTAGTTCTGGAGTTTAAGGGAAGATGTTAGTTGACTGTGTTGTCCTACACGAAATTGGCTCCTGTTCTGCTTTTGCCCAGAGGGAACCAAGTGGCCCAGGAGCCTTCTCCTCCATGGCCCCTTCCTTCAGTCCCTTCTCAGTTTTGTGACTTGTGGGCGGTGCCTCCTCCTCACTGTAGTTCTAATGGCTCCATCCACTGGAGTGTTGAACCCCATCTGTGGGAGCAGAGGGGTCTCCCCTCTGCCAGCCTCTTTCGAGTGTCTGGTTTGTGGCTCTCCCCTGGAATGGCTTTCTTTTGTAGATAATGGGATTCCATTATGGGGTGTTAGAGCTGCTCTGCTGTTGGCTTTGAGGGAAGATAGGAGGTTTTGATCAATGGCTTCTGCTTGTATCTTGGATGTGTTAATTTTAAGATAGCTTGCTTCTGTTTTTATTAGTTTTATTGGGCTGGGGTGGGGGATGGGTCAGGCTTACTGTTGGTGCTCGTTCTGCAAGGCGATTTAGTTGTTCGGAGTTGGGCGGCTCTGCCTTGCTTGGAGTCAGAAAGGGCCTGGAGCAAGGCAAAACGTACAGGTCTGCTCTTTCCTGTAGGCGCCAGAGCCGTGCTTGCCGCTTTCAAGGCCTCTGTGACCTCTTTGAGTGATTTAAGACCCATGTCCACAGAGCCGTGCTGCTTACTATGTGAGAGAGGAGGTGGGTTTTTTTGCATTGTGGGAGGGATTATCTATTCGTAGGGGGAGCGTGTGTGCATGTGCGCGCGCACACACACACACACACACACACACACACACACACCTGATTTAAATCCTCAACTTATTTAGACAGGGATTCAAAATTTATCTCACGGGGAGGTAGCTACACAAAGACCAGGTGGATGCAGAATATTTTTCTATAGCTTGTCCCTTGTCCCTAGTCCTTAATGGGAGTTGGCAGTGTGTGGCTGTCAGTGACACTTTCTGCGCGGATAGAATCCTGCCAAGGTTGAGAAAGGAGCCAGATTCTGGCAAAGCTCCTTCTGTTTTGTGTTCAGGTTCGTGTTGCTGTTCTGGGAGGACTTACGGCAACAGTCTGTGCTCTTTTAGGCCTTTCTGTCTCCTGGACTGAATGTGTCAGTCCACGTCTTGATCCCAGGGTAGTGGTGAAGGGTGCGTGGTGGTCTGCTCTCCCCGATGCCACCTCTCCCTTCCGCTTTTGGTCCGTGAAAAAACCTGGATCCCATAGGCTTCGTGGTCACCTCTCTCTCAGAGGCAACTGTGGACCCCTCAATGTTTTAACCCAGTTGCCTCGGGCTGGCAATGTCCTTTATCCAAAGATTGCTGACCTCTCCAAGAAGAAAGTGAAAATCTAAAAATTCACGGCAAGACTTTTGCTGCTCTTCACGATGGAGTAACTGGGATCAGATTTGTCCTCTTGCCATCAATAATTACAAAACCAGGCAAAATATGTGAAATAAATATTTTCAGGGGGCATATAATAGTCGGGGTGGGACTGGGTTCCCCAGGGGAGACTGTGGGTGCTGCAGGCACTCTATATTTCTGCTGGAGGCGTTTTGGGACTGGGGTCAGGCAGTTCCCCGTGCAGAGTATGTTGTCTTGCTGAGCTGAAGAGACAGATGTCAGAGTTTGGGGAGGTTGAGATGGCCGGAATTCAGGAGGCAGACCATCAGAGGGGAGAGCGCCTTTAAGAGAAAGTGCTACAGAGCGCTGCCTGGGCTCCCCTGGAAAGTTCTGTTGGATGCTAAACTGTCGAAGCATAAGGGGACACTTCACAAGGTTGGGGTAAAAGCACCCGAAGGCTGGAAGGTGAGCAATTCCTGGAGCTCGTACAGGACAGGGAGGTGTTCAGATTCTGACCGGCCAGATCGGAGGGTCCTCCTTGAATAAAGGAGACGTTTGCTACAGAAGGGAAAAAGTAGCAACAACAGGGCTGGAACATTTCTAGAGTAAGAGGTGCTGTCGACCCACCTTTACGAAGACTAGAAACAAGTCTCGAGGGGTCAGGCTGACCCACAAGTAACTCGTGCGCCTGCCAGAGCAGAGCTTAGCACTCTTTAAGTTTTAATGGTGGGAAGTTTTCCAAATTTGGTGAAAACTATGAGCCCAGTGATTCAAGAAACTCAACATACCCCAAGCAAGATCAATACAAAGAAAACCACAGCAAGGCACACTGATCAAATTGCTTCAAATCAGCAATAAAGAGAAGAATCTTAAAATCAACCGGACAGGGAAAGAAGGGACATTACATGTGATAAGAACTTCTGCAGATTTCTCACCAGAAACCATGTGAGCCAGAAGACAATGGAATGAAATCGCTTAAGTGCTGAAAGGGGGCAAAAAAACCCATGTCTAGAATTCTACATCCAATGAAATTATCCTTAAAAAAATAAAAGTGAAACAAAGATGTTTTCCAGTTGACAGACAGACACACAGCCACACACGCACACACACGTCGGAGAATTCGTCGCTTGGAGACCTGCAGTGTAAGAAACGCTGAAGGAGGCTTTGTGTGTGTGTGGGGGTGGGGTGATCCTGGGTGAAGCCAGCAGCTGCACAGGATGCTGAGGGCTGAAAGTGGTCAGTACAGAGGGAAATATGGTTTCCTTCATTTTTAACGTTTTAAAAAAGACAGTTGATTGTTTCAGTCACACACTGGGTTCTATAAGGTATCTGGAAATAAAATATGCTACAACAAATAATACCAAAGATGCTGAAGGGGCAAAATGGAAGTGCGCCGTTTAAGCCCTTACAGTATGCATGACGGGGCGGGCTCTGTTAATTAAAGATGTACAATGTGAATCCTAGAGCAACACAAATAAAGCAGAGGCAAGCCTAGTGAGCCAACACTGTAGATAAAATAGAATATTAAAAAAAATTAGTTAATCCAAGAGAAGACAAGGAAAAGAGAAAGAGGGAATGAAGAACAAGCAGAATCAATAGAAAACAAATAGAATGATGGTACATTTAAATCGACCGCCTCAATGTTATTCTAAATACAAACAGTCGAAACATCCCAAATAAAGGGCAGAGAACTTGGAGCAGACATTGATTTCTTAAATTGGGCAGGAAAAGGGAAAAAGATAAATTTGGCTTTACCAAAACTCAAAACATCTTTTCTATGGAATGTGAGTTTAAGAAAATGAAAAAGTAAGTCAGAGGTTGGAAGAAGATATTCATAACGCATAAACTCGATGAAGGGCTCATCCAGAACACAAAAAGAACTATTACAATTCAACAATAAAAGTACAAACAGCCTAATTAAAAATCAGGCGAAAATTAGAACAGATTTCACAAAAGGAAGATCTATAAATGGTCACTTCACACATGAAAAACATGTTAGCTATTACTAGTCCTTAGGGAAAAGCAAACTGCAACCTCGATGAGATAACTACACACCCACTAAAATGGCTAAAACTGAAAAGGCCAACAGCACTGAGCGTTGGCAGAGATGGGGCAGCTTTAACTCATTTACATTCCCCATGGGAATATAAAACCGTGCAACCACTTGGGAAAACAGTTTGGCAGTTTCGTATCGAGTTAAGCACATACCACACGAGCAAGCAGTTCCATGCCCAGGTTCTCACCGAAACGAAACGAAAACGTCCGTCCACACAAAGACTCATCAACGAATGTTTATAATCACTTATTCATAATGGCCTCAAGCTGGAAACAACATGAACGTCCCTTAACGTTTGAGTGGACAGACAGCTGAGGACATAGCCATGCAGAGGGGTTATTCTCTGCAGAAAAAAGAATGGGGTGCTACTGGTCCACACGACAGCGTGCATCAATCTCAAAGGTGTGACCTTGAGCGAAAGAAGCCAGACGTAAAAAAGAGTCTGTACCATGCGATTTCATTTATATGAATTTCTAGAACAGGCGAAACTAATCTACAATGACCGGACGCAGATCGGTGGTCCCTGGAGGCTGGAGGAGGAGGATGAGTGACTGAAAAGACGCATGAGGAACTTCCTGTGGTGCTGGAAGTGTTTTCTGTCTTGAGCGTGCGGATAGATGCTCTACCTGTTTGTTAACATTCACCGGACTGGACATTTAAAAAGGAGCCGCGTGTTATCGTGTGTAAATTACACCTCAATGGAGCCGATTAAAAAAAGTTTTAGCCGGGGTTTGGTGACTGAAGTCCGCCAGCCCGGCTGGGCTGGGGAGGTGGCTCCCCGAGAGCCCAGGCCATCCAAAGGGCAGCTTCTCTTGGCTCCGGCCAGTGGGTGCTCGGCAGGCATTGTGGGCCTAGAGCTGCCAAACCATCTTATTTTCCAAGAGAGGCTGGAAATGTCCATCTCCCAGTCTTTCAGTGTTGACAAGCACCGTGCGCAGCGGGCCAGCGCGTCTCTGGGTGGATTCGGCCCTGGGGCGGCCTCGGGTTTGGAGACGTCCTCACGGCCTCCCTCGTCCTCACGGCCTCGCTCTCCCGCGTGCTTCTCCAGCCCATTGTTTCGCAAGCCCCATTAATTTCACTTTTGGAAACAAATTCAGCGTTGCTCCGCTCTTCACGTCCCGTGCTCTCCTTCCTGGGCTGTAAACATGATCCCCAACCGGCAGCCTGCAGCCTGCACGTGGCACCGGCGTGGCCACACTTCCCCGGCACAGCTCTGTCCATGTCCCGCCCCCCACCCCCTGGGACTCGCCGGGCCTGTCGACACCTCTGCAGTCGGGCCCCCCCCAACCCCGCCCACCCCAGCTCTAGGTCCGTCACCCCCCCGCCCTGCAGACTCCGGCTCCGTCACGTTCCTCGGAGCTCCCGAAACACCGTGGCTTTTCCCGCCTTCCCGCTTGGCACGTGCCGTTTCTTTCCCTGGCACCTTCGCTGTCCACCTGCCACTGGTGACCTCCTCCTCGTGCCTCGAGACACAGCTGAAAGGCTAGCGCCTGGGTGCCCCCTTCGCTGGTCCCCTCAGCGTGAGCACGTTGCCCAGGGTGCTCATTTAGCGCTCACCCCATTTCGCGGTGGACCGGAGCGCCCCGGAGCCTGTCCGTCTCCCCAGCTCTGTCCTCCAAGTCCATTACTCATGCGTCTTTGTATCGCGAGGGTCTCCCGCGGTGCCTGGCACACAGTAGGTGCTCAACGATTCACCGAATGACTGAGCAGGTGAATGGATAATGAAATGAATGGAAGCCGGGCTGGGTGGCTTCCTCCCGAATCTTTCGCGGAAACTTTTCATGATGTTCATTGTTTCCGCTCCGACTGGTACTTCGATGGTCATAAGGGTGCTTTCCCACGTCTAAGTAACAGACGGCCAGCTGGGCCGGGCTCCACCGCACAAGCCCAGGCTGTTAGGAGTGCATCTCCCATTGCTGCTCACCATTCTCTAGAAAGCCCTCCAGACACCCTCGGATCGCTGACACCTTAGTCACCACCACCCACATACAGTTTCAGAGTCCAGCTGTATATATAAATAAAAAAAGTGGAAGCCATTATTTTCCAGCTAGTCGTTTATAATGAGCTGGTCATTTTGAAAGCATGATTTGGGTGTTGGTTTGACCTGTGGGTGGGCACCCAGAACACCCTGTAGAAGGCATTGGTGGCCAGCTGGGCGCTCGGGAAGGACATCAGTGGGCACAGGGGTATGCAGAAAGGGGGCATTACACTGTCGGCCCCAGGGTTGGAATGAATGTTTACTTGGGAGAAGACCAACCAGCTCTAGTCATGGGGTACCCTGGGAGAGCAGGAGAGACGCCACTGGGGGCACGGTTTGGCTACTTATCTGTTTACATCAAGGCCAATTATTTTGTGTAAAGTGCAGTGAGTGGTGGGTTCTGGGAAAATTTGCTCCCACTGCAAACATGTTGGGTAGAAGTCATTAATGTGACGTACACACATCCCTCATAAAGTACATAACAGAGATCTGGCACCTCTGAAATGCCCAGAGGACATTAAGTACGAGTCTTAAAACCAAGAGTATTGGAAACAAGATATTTTTACTTCTCGTTTGGGAATAATGTAATTGCATTTTGTGGCTCTAGCAGATGCTGGGGCCAGCTGCTCCGAGGGCCCTGGCTGTTCCCCTCAGCTTCGGTCCCTTACAGAGAAATCCTTCGTGTAGAACTCTCATAAAAAGACAGAGTTTAAAAAATATCCCTTGGCTAAAAGATCCATTTGTGTGTGTGTGTGTGTGTGTGTGTGTGTGCGCAAAATATTTGAAATCATGTAGACCACAGATATTTTTTTATTGCTTGGACTCAGGAGAATAAAAAATAAAACCTATCTCTGTACATCGTTGCTGTTTTGTTTACTTTGTCCCAGTAAGGACATTGGCCCCCTCAAGACCTGACCCTTGTCTCTCCCTGACATTGGACCCACGTCTTGAAGACAGATCGAGAATGGACTGTGTTGGAGAGAGCTGGTTGAGGATGACAGAAGGAGAGGGACTCCTGTCCTTTTTCGGGGGGCTGCCTCAGGGGGAATGTTGGGGGAAGCCAGTCCCTCTGGGCTGGACGGTGCTGTAGGGTGTCTGCCGCGGGTGGCTCCTTCTGGAGAGGGGTGGACGTGACAGCAAGCTTGAGCTGAGAGTCGGCCGGGAATTCGGCCCCTCTGAGAGTCCCACATCCTCTCCTGGACAAACGCAGCCTCCCACACACCAGAGGCAGGACACGGCCCCCACGCCCGAGGTGGGCCAGTGCGAGTCATTGGTTTAAAATAGAAAATATGTTAATAAGTAAAATTTATGCTCAGGATCACTTTCTCCTGCTTTTTAAAATTTTCTTTTTTTTTAAAAAAAAATAAATGTTAAACACTGCTTCTTGCAGTGTTAAAATCATGCCCGTGGCTCGCGTTTGAGGCTCATATTATGTTTCTCCTGGACAGCGCTGCTCTGGGGCCGCTGGCCTGGCCAGAGGGTGCCATCCAAATGTGCTGTGATTGGCAGGACACCTCTGTACCCCTCACGCAGGGCACTGAGCCTTAAGGCACCTGCAGTAAGGCGCAGCCCACCCTCGACACCCGCCCCGGGCAGCCAGAGTTGGCTCTTGCGGGGCTTCTGTCCGTTTCCACCCTTTATATTCTCTCCTTCAACCCGCGTCTGGGTCGACAGCCCGCTTCCGCTGCGGGAACCGAGCCTCGGACCCTCCGCGGACACTTCAGAGCCAGGAGGGGAACCGCCGTGCGCATGCGTGCTAGCCACAGACGGTTCTGCGTGCTGGGAGCCCGGGAGTGGTGTGACCACTGCCGCGAAGGTTCCAGAAGTTGGAGTGAGACAGCAGGGAAGACTTCCCGGAGGAGGCGGGCTCTGAGCAGGGCCGGGCAGCTTGTGTGCGCGGGGTGGGTGAATGGGGGCTGAGGTGGGAAGGGGCGGGAGGAGCCAGGGGGCACGATGACGCTGGTCCCGGGGGGCAGCCTCCGCGGGTGGCCCCTGAGCCTCGCCTGCCCACAGCTGGCTCACCCCGAGGTGGGCTTTGCCCTTGTGTGTCAGGACCCATCAGCCGGGGGCGGCAGGCCGGCTCCACCTGGCGACTGGGTGGCGAGCGGCCAGCAGGCCGCTGGGTGGCGGAGAGGCCGCCCCCGCGCCCCGCGCCCCGCGCCCCGCGCCCCGCGCCCCGCGCCCCGCGCCCCGCGCCCCGCGCCCCGCGCCCCGCGCCCCGCGCCCTCCGTGCTGGGGCCTGGTCAGCGCCGTGGGCAGCGGCCCGCCCCCTGCCAGGCGGACACGAGGGGCCTGTGCGACGCTGCTGTGGCTGTTCCCTTGGCACACACCTCGTCACGCACGGCAGTTTTTCTGCTGGAACAGCCAGAGGACAAACGAAACATTTAAAGCCTGCGCGCTGGACAGTCTTTGCTTTGGAGCCGGCAGCGATTCCTTCATCTTGACAGTGGCGCATCCTTCTCGGCGCTGCCGCGGGGTTTAGGGTCCGGGAGAGCCCGGCGCTAGGCGAGGCAGGGCCGGACCGGGCCTGCGGGCTCCGCGCCCGCCCCAGACGCCCTCCCCTCCCCGCCGCCCCTCCTCGCCCGGGCGGCACCTCGCTGGGTGCCTACACCCTCCTCTTCTCCTTCT
>JAQQSQ010002899.1:0-10139 GCA_028627145.1 Eidolon dupreanum | reverse complement strand
GCATTTCTAATATATTCTATTGTAAATATCAGCATACATGATAGTGTAGAACAATTTAAGAAATAAAGAATAATCATGCAGATTAACTGGATTGCATAATTGTTCTTTTTATGCATGCTGACAGGTCCTTTGGCCTGTATTATTTCTTTTCCCAAATTAAGCTATTATTTCACAGTAATATAAATACATAAAAATCAGATAGTCTTAGTATTTATGTTTACCTCAAATGTTTTGACAAGGTTTTTATCTTCCTGTTAATTGGAATCTTTAGTCTCCATCTAGTATATCTTTTATATCAGTGTATTGCAATCCTAACTATACCTATAATAGATATACACTTATTGTCTTCTGGTAATTCATAATTTTTAGAAGTAATACAAAGATCAATATTAGAATGATTATTTTGCCTTTTAGAATTCCACAATATGCCAAGAACTTAGACTTTAAAGAGAGGAGATGATTATTTTGCCATTTATATGGGTTTGAGGTAAATATAAATGTCAAAATGTGTAAATGTCTCAAGAAATTTTTTGGTAAATAATAAACTGTCTCTTTCTAATAAAAATATTAAAAATTATGGCATTATTTGATTTAACATAAAGTTAAATATAACCATTGTAAGTACTTGTTATAGCAACGTCAAATCATGTTATATAAATGGCTTTTAAGCAAAGTACCAACAGCATAATTTGGAAAAATAAAGTGTTTTTTTTTCCTAAGGCTTTACAGGAATATAAAAGTCTCTACTGCTGTGAATGATATTTTATATGTCACCAATAAAAAACAAATATTTTCCAAACATTGTTAGGCACTCGTATTTATGGATCGGGCCTTGAATTCTTGACAGATTTGTGACCATTTGAGACAGGAAATCACTGGGTCATTTTTGCATCTATAAAAGAGTAAGCAACTATGACAACTGCTAACCAGGCAATGTTATAACTGGAATCCTAATAATTTAAATGACTGAAAGGACTGCAGCATTTCAGCTGAATCACATTTTAACTGGCTACGTAAGTAATATATGAAACCAATCAGAAGCATCATCATTCATGAAGAAATCATCTTGATGTACATATGTTTCATCTCTTGTCGAAATCATGAAGTTGTCCATAATATTTAATATTATATGATAAAGGAATGTTTGATCCTGCTTTTTCTGACAGTGTTCTGATACCTTGGTTAGTCATCTGTTATTATTTTGCCTTAACCGTCTGTGTCTCTGTAATTAGCCTGTTGTTGTTATTGTTGTTGACATTATTAATATTATTATCATTATTGTTTGTATGTACTGTGCTCTTACCATATGCCAGAGAATTTCCTATGTGTTCCTTCAGATTGCACTTAGTCTGGAACCAAACTATGTGCTTATTTTACACAGAGTCTGAGATTGTATTATTAATCTGTGTTGCCTTCTGTTGTAAAGCATCCATATTTTCAGAATAATTCACTTAAACTATTGGGTCCAGGAAGACTTTACAAGGGAAGTGATATGTAACAACTACAAAAATTAGAAAATCACTACTATAATAGCTCCCTCTTCTTCACCCTGGGGTAAAGAGGGAGAAAAAAAAAATAAAAGCTCTTATGTCATAGGACAACGCTCAGAGTAGAATGATAGCTCCAAGGATAATCCCCAGCCTTCTTGGGGTTCACAAAATAGGCAAAAAAAAAAAAAAAAAAAACATGTGCAGAGAATATTTTGGTGAAATAAAGCCGTTTCATTAAGCAATTGTTAAAGTATATACTTGGAGTGAACTTTGAATATTCATAGCTTCCAACTAATAGGGGACCACAATTTGGGGAAGTGGACATTTCAAAAAGGTAGAGCCTGAGAAGAGTACAAAAGGAGAGTAAATGACCAGGAAATTCAAGTGAGACAATCAGTCAACCAATATATAAAGAATGCATGTGAGAAATTCCTCTAGATATTGGGGCAATTCAAGGAAAAAAAATCTTCCCAGTAGTCAAGGAAATGCATAATTAGAGGCACAATGATCTCAAACTATATAATCATGAGAGTAATCCAGATAAAGGCCAACAAAGCCTACTGCTTGCAGAGATCGAAATAAGAAGAATAATCTCATAAATCAATGCTAGAAATATGAACTATTACAACTTTCTTATAAAACCTGAAACAATGTAATATGAACACATATATATGTAAATACAAGTTTGTATGTGCATATACATACATACACATCAATCAATGTTATAAATGATTGAGTAAATTACAAATGGTTAATGCCTATCATAGAATATCATGCAGACATTATGTAGTTGGGGCATATGGGAAGTTGTCTATTGTAAGTTATAAACTGAGAAAATTTTAAGTAATAAAATACCCTAAAATGAGTAACAACTTTTGAGTATTTGTGATTACATTTTATACACACACACACACACACACACACACACACACACACACACACAAATATATACGTTTTATGAGCATGAGAAGACATTTGGGTATCACAGAAATTACTTATTAAACTAGGAGGAGATCCTGGGGACTCCCAAAAGGGAATAAGAGACCAGGAGAGGTGAGTTACAGTGAAAATACAAACAAACAAACAAACAACATTAAAATATACATCCCAAACTAAACAGCATTAAGATCTTGTTAAATTTCACAGCTTTAAATACCCCTTATTTGTGTTACACACCCACTAATTTGTGTTAACATCCCTAAAATTTCTCCTGAACTCCAAACACTTATATCCAAAAGTGTTTTTAATTTTCATTTGTTTATCTAAGCATCATCTCACATTTTCCTTTAAACACTTGATTTTCTTCTATAAATCTATTCCTCTCCACCTTTCTCTCATGAGAAAATTGCAAAACTGTTCTTCCAAATCTTAGAGCTCCTCTGAGAAAGTATACCCTTCTCTACCCTTAAATTATATCCTGATTCTGACTATCACTATCTCTTAGAGGCAAGTGTGAAGATCCAAAGTGCTGTGATTTCTCACTTACCCAACTGCAATAATTTCCTGATCTTTCTCTTAGCTGCCACTCTTTGTTTCCCTAGTATCATTCTGTAAGCAAAAGCAGTCATTCTGCTAATAAAGAAATTGTATGTTAATGTGCTGTTATGTTCTTGCCATTGTTTTCAATATTATGTAGATTGATAGCCATAGATCTTTCAAAGGCTTAAAAGGTGGGATTCCAGATTTCCTCTCCGATCTCATTTTTTAAAAGCTCTTATTCACTCTGGGCCAGCCTCTCTGGTCTTACTGCTGCTAATCAAACTCATCAAACTTATTCATCCCTATACCAGGGCCTTAATTCTTGCTCATTCCATACCATATATTTTTTGTCCTGATATTCAGATCATGCTCCCTCACTACCTTCAGATCTCTGCTCAAATTTCACTTTATCAGAGTGGGTTTCTGTTGTGATCTACATAAATTAGATACCCTATTCCATCGCTCACACACTGCATCTCTCCCTCTATCCTGTATTACCACCACTTTCAACACACACATATACACACAATAACAAATAAAAGTTAGGTAGGTAGGTAGATAGGCAGATAAGTAGGTAGGTAGAGATAGATAGATAGATAGATAGATAGATAGATAGATAAAAAGAAAGATGACAGTTTCCTCCCAGTATCCCTTCCCTTCCAGTATGTCTATGAAATTTTCTTTTTGAAAATAAACACGTATAATACGAGATTTACAAAAAATAGTTATATCATTATTTAAAAGAACTTTTATTTAAAATAACATTATTTAAAATGCCGTTATTTTATTTTTTTTCAAAATAGTCTCTATTTCTTTTTTTTTTTTTTTTGCCTCATTTTTTCACAATGGCAGTGCTAGTCTATAAACATTTTCTCTAACTCCCTAATTTAGACCTAGGCACATCCTTTTCATTTTATCACATCCATGTTTGCAATGTGTCAAGATCTATTTCCTCCTTTTCATTATCACTGCCACCATCGTAGGAGAACTCTTCTTTCCTAGATTCCATAGATTCCATCCATTTTCTCTTCATGAATGTATCTGTCACAATTTTCCTAACCACTTTGTAATCTCTAGTAAAGTTTGTGACAAACAACATTTTTTCTACAGCTCCTTCCTCTGTAAATACTCTACATGTATCTCCAACTTCCAAATCCTATCCTTTTTTTCAAGGACTGAGTTGAATTGTCAATGTTATTAGATATTGTCCCTAGGAGCATTAGCTAAGATTAGCCTGTTAGTTGAACTCATGGCATTTTAGGCTCTTTATCACATCCAGCATGATATAAAGTTATTTGCATGTATCATGAAAGCAGATATATTTTTGAAAATATAAACAAGCTGTTATATTCATCTTTATGAAAAGATTCTTCAGCTCAAAGAGATAGTGTATCTATAAATAACACAAAATTTTATAATTAAAATTTAAATGATAAATTGAGTGAAATATTATCATGATAAAATAAAGGTTTTACCTACTGAAAAATGTAAAATAGATTAAAAACAGTACATTCAAAACTGAAAATAGATGAATGATGAGCATATTAAATCTATAGTTTAATAATTTATTAATATGGAAGTTTAATCTGTTATTCTCAATAGATCCCCAGAGAGTTATAATTAAAAGACATTAGCAATAATGACTATGATGTTATGTTTTTGATCATGTGTTTGTAAATAGTCTGGCCAGTGTTACTATAGTGTAGAGCAACAAGGAAGTCACTTCCTCTCATCTTTGAGGTTCACTTTCATCTAGGGCCCACACTAATGATTTTGCTTAGCTGAAAATATTGATTTTTTTCACTGAACGTGAACATTCTGAACATGGCACTGTTGTTAACACTCTGCCTTCTGCTGAAGAATTCTGCAGAGGTTTATAGAAAGGTCTCTTCTCTTTCTCTATTTTTTATATATAACTATATATTTTGAGGTCAGCTTTACTCAAGAGAAGTACAACATAATAACATCTGGCAAATGGGCATCTCACCTCTGCTTAAGGTACTTTGCAGATCTCTTGCTTTTTTAGCAGGGGTTACATAAAACACATACATTAAAAAAAAAAAAAACCCTCAGTTATGCAAATAAATCTATCAGATATATCCAGATATACAAAAGTAACCTTATAGACATATCATGTACCAACCAATCCTATCAACTTATGATCCTATTTCAGTAAAACACAGTTTAGAAAATCATGATCCTCCTAATAGATACATTTTTCCACACTGTGGAGTAAATTTGGCTTAATTAAGCTTCCTTACTTTCCCCATGATTCAAATACACACACATGCGACTCTAGAGCATCTGTCCAAATATTTTCTTCCTTGCATTTCCTTTGAAAAGACATGTATCTTTGACAATGTTTAGATATACCGACTTATAATTCAAAATAATTAAATGTTTCCACTTATTTTGTCACAGAACACATGCTATCGTTATATGAAAAATATAATTTGTCATTTAGCATTTGAGAAGCCCAAGACAAAGACAGCATGAAAACAAATACCCAATTCTATGTACTAGAAACAATGAAATATAGAAAGAAAAAATAAGTAAAATATTTTTACTCAAGAATAAATACTTATTTAAACAGACATTCACTTGTGAAGTTATTAAAATCAAATTCTTTTTTAAGAGGGTGTGAGAGGTGCAGTGTGGGGTTCCCGAGAAGGCAAACTGGACAATGGAGCTGGAGCCCGCAGGGTACGCTATGGGGCCCGGGTTTATGGGAGCAGGAAGTGTGGGGTCCTGATTGCTGGGGTTGTGGGAGGGGGAAAGCAAGGAGAGGATGGGCTGGGATGAGTGCTGAGCATCAAGTGAGGCTCAGAGAATTAGGATGGAGGCAGAGGCAGTGCTGCCCAGACCACTCTTCCCAGAGGAAGCCAAATATGGCGGGTTCTAGGAAGCTCTGTGGAGGTGTCAGGCAGTTCTGTGAAGAGAAACGCCTGGATGCCGCAGGTCCTGGAGGTCCCTCAACCCAGACTCATCTGTAAGGAGTCTGGCTCATGCCACCTCTCAAGCAAATCCCGGTGCTTTCGATCCCATGCCCCCAGTCAGTCACAGCTCTCAAAGAACCAGTTAATAACTAGGTAGAAGGCTTTGGGAAAAAAGAAATTACAGAAATATAGGAAGTAGAGACACAAATAAAAATAACAACTCAAAGAAGTAGAGAAAGTGTGATCTAAATGGGCAGATGATAAGCTGTGAAAAAAATAAAGTATTAGTTAATTATAAAATATGTGGTTATAAAACAGATGGCAAGTATCCTACATAAAAGACACAAAGCATTGAATTTATAAGCGGTAATACATATATACTCTATACATATGTATAGGTATATTAAACATGTATGTCTTTTTAAATACATATAGATATGTAAACATATTATAACATGTATATGTAACCATATATAGATGGGGAAACTAAATGGATTTCATTTAGATAACCTTAATTTAGATTTTTGGGCCACTGCTCAGCAAATATAGTTGAGATATCCAAGAGATGCCTTTACTGATAAAATGAAATTTTATATGAAAAATGTTGTAAACTATGTGGAGGATTTGTCGATATTAGTTCCTTTATTAAGAAAATCACACTATGAGTTAATTTTTCTTAATCTAGCTTTCCTTGATAAAGAAGGTATACACTCTTTCATGATTCATTTGTTGATGCCTTCATTAAATGAAGAAGTAATACTACATTATCTACTTGTACTAGGCAGTGGAGTTTTACATGGTTGGGATTTCAGTAATAAAGTTACCAAAAATCATTTGATCTAACTAAATGTCAGATCGTCTATGGAGAACTTAGGGTATAAATAAGAAGAGGTGTAATATTAACTAATGTAATTGTTACCAGAATTCCATAATTTAGGGCTATTAATGACATCTTCTTCAAATGGGAAGCAGATGAAAGAAGCTAACTAATTTGCCCAAAGCCACATAGTTTATATTTTGAAAGCTCAATTCAAGGCCATTTGACCCTGACTTATTTTTCTAAAAAACTAAAGTCTACTTCTTGAATATGAATAAATATAATTCCTATCATCTAAGACTTCATAGCATAACAGGAAAAATGAGCATATAAAATATTATGATATAGGTTGGCATAAGTGCTATAATATAAGTCTGTATGGAATTTTACAGAAACTTGGAGTAAGAAGTACTTTTTCAAATGTGTAATAGGCAGTAAAGCATGAAAAGCTAAAGCATGATGATGATCTAACTGAATATGAGAGATAATTTAACAAGGAGGTCCAGCTCATTCTAGGAAATTAAAAAGAATTATGATGAATTTACTAGATGAGTTTGTGAGGTCACTTCCAATTCTCTGTGACTTGTATTTGACTATCTCTGTCTCCATAAAATAGCAATCTTATTATTCTGAGGTGTGAATATCTATTTTTGGAACACATAACTTTATAAACACTTAAAGACTGGAAAGAAGAGTATTAACATTCATTAGATGAATCTTTTATTCACTATTAACATGTTTCGCTTCCCTTCTTCTAAATACAAGTGGTACCTTTCAATTTCACGTACAGTAAAAGATAATTGGGTACTTGGAAATAACATAACCAAAGATGAGAGCCAGGAACATTCCATTGTCAGTCTGTCGCATTAATAAAAGTGCAATCATCTTACTTTATTTTAAATATGCTGTATGAGAAAATTTAAAAAAAGTAGTCCAGCATCCCTGGTATGCACCGTTGCTGCTTTTATTGCCAGGTTATTCTCTAATGCAAAAAAAAAAAAAAAAAAAAAAATCACAGATGTTGACCAAAATTAAAGTACTACTTCATTCTCATGAAACTGGTGCTGTACAGATTGCTTAGATAATGTGATAACTCTGAACATGGCCATATGCTTTATGTCCAGCCATTAGTAATGTTACTACGTTTATTTGATTTAAAACTGCATTACATAATCAGCCACTCAAAAAGTTTTTGTTAAAATACTTTTTACATTAGACAAGACTATACCTTATGCTTTCACCCTTGGATCTTATCCTATATAGTTTCAATTACTCTTCAGGACAGCTGGAATTGCTGGAAGTTTCATCATATCCATTTATTCCCACAGGTCATGCTGCTGAAACATATGTAGTTTAGTAGAGATGAAGAGTAATAAAATGGCTCAACTTTTAATATTTGTGATTTTGTAATGAAACTTAAGAGAAATAAATGTTAGAATTTATTAGGGGGGTTAGAATTTAACCCCCCAATTCTAGACAGATCATTGCACCAGAGAGTTCAAACACAAATTCTACAATTCTAAATTGAATTCTTACTTTATGTCAGTGACCCTCTGGGTACTGGGGATACAAGTGTAAAAGAGATATGAAAATCTCTGTTCTCTTGGGGCTTCATAGAAATAGAAAAATACACCAGAAGCCAAAGGAAATTGTATCATGTTGTTAAGAGTTCTGTGTATACAATGAAATTGTGACAATATAAAATGATAGCTGGGTTGATTTGGAGGGGTAAATATGTTGCACTTTAGTTTTTTGTGGTATAAATGGCCTATCTGAGAAGATGACATTTTAACTGATATGTTTCTTATCTGCAAAATCTAAAGTGCACTTATATATCATCATTTCTTTTTCAATTAGAATACATTCTAAACTTGTAACATGACAAAAGAGAGCCAAAAGGACTGGAGAAAGTCATTTCTGTGAACTTTTATATACCATTCTGTTCTTACTCTGCTCAGCCACATTTCCTCCTTTCTGATGTTTTGGAGGTAGAGCCATTACATGAGTATTAAATATAAAAGTAGTACAATTTCATATGATTGATTACAAGTGAGAGATAATGGAAAGGGAAGTGCTGGGAGTATCTTAACACCATTATAAAGGAGATATATTTCCTTCCTTCATCCTTGCCTTTCCTTTTATTTTCTTGCTCTTCCCCGATTTTATTCCTCTGTTTTCCCCTCTCTTCCCCCTCCTTCTCTGCTTCCTTCTCCTTTTCCTTCTTTTTCTCCTTCTTTCCTTCCTTTTCTAAAGGAAGGATTGCAATATTTTAATTTTAAATAATTTTAAATATCCTAGTAGCTATTGAATTCCCTAATCCATTTATCTCCACCTCTGTGTGCTCTAACTCATTAATATTCACTTTAAAATAACTTGGCTTTTTGTTATTTACATTCATTTGTCTCAATAAAATACTTATGCTCTTATTAATAAATGTAGATACATTAAAATTAATAAAAAAAATAGGATAGAGAAATTGCAGATTAATGAAGATATTCGTGACTCATATAACTGACAATTATAAAAAAATCAAAATTATAAATATACGATTGGCAAGAGAAGTGCACAGACATTTCACAAAAGAAGCTATCCATGTGGCCAAATGATCATGTCAACTTCATTAATAATTAGAGAAATTCAAATTTAAACCATAAACTAATGTAATTCACAGAATGTTTAAAATTAGAGGATCAACGATTACAAGTGTTGAAGGGGAGGTGGAACAAGAAAACCCTCACAACAGTCTCAAAATCTCCATGGGCTGGTAGGATTTTTACATTGGTGTGTTTGTTTTAAGAAAACTGTTTAGTTTATCTACTAGAGTTGAAAATTATTGCATTCTGCAACTCAGCAATTACACCTCTAGGTATGAACCCAACTTGAATGAATGCACAAAGTGAACAGACTACATAGGAAAAAACTTTTGTGATGACATTTTCTATAGTAGTCTAAAACTAAAAACAATATATGCCTATCTAGTGTTAAATAATGGTTTATTAATATAATGGACTATTACATAGAATATAGATGAACAAACTATAGTGTATGCAACATGAATGAAACTCACAAACACAGTATTAAAACATGACTCCAATGACAAAAATAGACATAATAAAACATGGGGGCCTGCTACTTTATTCTATTGGAAAAAGTGTTTGGCTTGATTCTGCATTTTAATTGAGGTCGATCACCTAACCATAACTATAGTTTGACCAAATTAATATTTGACCTGAACAACCTATTTTGAACCAAGGATTAATTGTTTTATTGACCCATAAAACAGGATGTGCACTGAAGAATTTAATTCCAAATAGCAATATTAAAGAGGTAACCAGAATAAAAAGGTTCAGATGGTATGAGCAGGTTCAGATTTCTATTACACTTATTTTTACTTGTATTAGTCTGCTAGGGCTGCCG
>JAQQSQ010002898.1:0-10140 GCA_028627145.1 Eidolon dupreanum | reverse complement strand
GTGTGTAACAGACGTGCCCTCTGGGGGGTATGTCGATAATGGGGGTGCAGGGGGGCCGTGGGGATTTGGGGATTCTCTGCACCTTCCACTCTATTTTGCTGCGAACGTAAAACTACTCTAAAAAAAACTATTTAAAAAAATAAAGTCGTTTTATTGTAAAGACCTAGGATGTCAGGCCGTTATAGCAGGTGTCTGTCCTCCCAATAAAGAGCTAACTTCAAATGGCTCAGCCCAGCTTAAATACTTTGGGTTATTTCTGAGAGAGAGAGAAAGAGAGAGAGAGAGAGACAGAGAGACAGAGAGACAGAGAAAGAGAGGGAGAGAGAGGGAGAGAGAGGGAGAGAGAGAGAAAGGTGGGGGGAGAGAGAGAGACAGAGAGAGACAGAGACAGAGAGAGACAGAGAGAGAGAGAAAGAGAGAGAGAGGGTGAGAACACAGGGTGAAACCTGTCATGTCAGCATGTGTATCTAGAGATTATAAAGCCTTTTCCAGAACTATTCATTTTCAACCTCCTGGAGACTGGTCTGTTTATGCTGGTTTTTTTTTTTTTTTTTTTTTGACACCTTTCATTTCTCGGACTTGTATGTCTAGCTCTTGCAGTCCGCACACAGCCAATATGCAGGGTTTCATCCCATCCTAAATGGGGTACAATCATAGGAAGCCTAATGACCAAAATGGCTATCGTGGTGGTTTGTTCACTGCTTCCTGGGTGGCCGCGTAACTCCGAGCACCTCAGGTGCGCCCTCGCTGTGCATTCTGCACTCGCAACTCTTAAATGCGTTTTGATGTTTGCGGCATATGCGTTTTGAACACAGTGTCCCTCTGCCGGAGAATCCGTGTTTTATCAGTCACCCGGTCCCCGTGGAGAAGCGACGTGCATTCTCCTTGCACAAGGGGACCAAGGGGAAGATCCCCCGCAGGGCCACCCCCGGCCAGCAGGCCACCCCGGCCCGTTGGGAACACAGCTCGGGCCTCCTTCGCGATGCGCTTCCGAGCCCTTCGGTGAAGGTCAGAGTGCCTGCGAACGGGTCCTTTGTGAGGAGAGCGGGTTTGTTTAAGATGCCAAGTGCTGTGCGTCTCAGAGGCAGCCGTTCGTTCAGCGAATCCTTCCAAGCACACAGCCTGGCCGGGCTTTTTTCATATCAAACGCATCCCTTCCCTCTGGGCCGGCTGCCTAATATATTTTTCGAAGCAAAACTAATTATTCTAATCAGTGCAAACCATGGCTGCAGTGTCATTGGGGGCGGGGGGCATTCGATTTCGAAACACACTCAGACACAGTGTTCTTGATTCCTGGCAGCTGCTTGTAAATACCAACGCACTTCTAAACAAACACCCAGGGACGCGGGCTTCTTGCGTTTGTCCTTGGGCACTGCGGTGGCCGTGCGTTTGATTGAAAGGCGGGGACCGTGTCTGAGGGATGGTTGCACTCAACCCGCGTTTGACGATGAGCGGATTGCTCCCCGCTGAAAACGTGTCCGAGCGTGTGTGCCATGCAGTTTCTCCTGTAGAACTTTCGATCCAGAGCTTTCGTTTCCAGCACTAATGTTTCAGGAAACGGGGGGAAAAAGGGGTGGAGAAGGGGTCCTACGGAGAGAATCTTTTCGGAGGGGCGCTGGAGGCGTGGGACGGATGCAGGACAGCGACCGAGGACCCCGGTGTGCAAAGCTGCGCAAAAGCCAGTGTGGCATTTTGGCGTCCTTTTCCGTCTCAGTGTCAATGGGGTCTTCCTATGCCCCCCGCGGTCACACGCGTCGAAAACGCCGTAGCCCGTGGCCCGGCTGCGTGTCCTGCTCTTCACGGCCACCTCTGTTCTGAAACGCCACCTCCTTGATCCATCGGCGTTTGGTCGTGTAGCCTAACGTGTCCGTTTGGCCGGAGCTCGTCAAAACGGTCACCGATTCTAGTTTAGGGATGACGACCGTCCAGTGGAACGTCCCTGGGGGCTTCTCACCTTCCACGTCCAGCACAGCGGTCGCCGGCTACAGGACCCTGTGAGCAGTGAGATGTGGCCGAGTGTTCAAATTTTACTGGGTTAATTAATTTACTTGTGTGTTGGCACGTCTTGCCAGCAGCGTCTTACCGAACAGAGCCATTCTTCACGCTGTGCACGTTTGCATTTGACATCCACATCCTTTACGCTGTTGACTAATAATTTCTTCGCATATGATGGGCCTCTTTCTGCCGTCTCTGGTTCCTTTATTTTTCATCGTCGTGCGCAGTTGTAACGTCTCTTCATACAGTCTGCCTTGGCGTCCCGTCTTGGAATCTCTGGGACCTCCTGAGCGATCGTGCTGCTTTCGTTATTTGTGGCAGACCGACCTGCGCTTCCGCTGACAAGGAGATGCTGGGGGGCCCCGGAAAGCTCCGGTTGGGATGGCCGTGAGCCCCCCGGGCGATGGGACGCTTGGAACGCCTGGCCTTGGTCTCTGGCCTCCGAGGAGGAGGATGGTGCGTGGGGTTCAGCTTAATGACCAATAGCTGATGACATGATGAGTTATATCTACATAATGAAGCCTCCAGAAAACCTTATAAATAATAGGGTGTGCAGGGCTGTGGCTTGGGGAACACCTGAGATGAAGGTCGCCCGTCTCCCCAAATTTATATGCAGTTCGTGAGAAGGATGTGTGTTTCCTGGGCTTGTGCCCGGTGTCTGGCGGAGAGGGGGGCTCGTGTCGGCCTCGTGGGGTCGAGCCCTTACCTGGCGGGCTCTGTGCTCACGTTGGGAGTCAGCTTCAGAACAGGGGACTGTCTGCTGGAATGAGGCACACCACCACACCCCCCGTCTTTGCTAGTGGCAGCTAAATATAAATGTTAGGTGCAGCCGGTCAGACTCCCTAGTAACCTGTCGGATTACTGGCCACGGGGATACGTCTGGCTCCGTACAGCAGTTGGTGGAAGTTTCAGATGTATACAGTATTGATTCTCCTAAAGCACACATAGGTTCGAAAGCTTCACGAGGTCCTTGGCTTCTCTTGTCCGTTAATTGCTAATTCGTTTCTGCGATGACTTCTCCCGCAAGATCTCTTGCTGGCATTTGTCATACGTAACTATCACTGCGATGCTATCAGGAGAGGCATTCTTTAAAAGTTTAGTTTTTTCTTTTATTTCTCTTACCTAAAAGTTCAAGGATTTTTTTAGCTGTTGATTTGGTATCCTACACCATGACTAAACTCACATGTTAATTATGTTGCTCTAAACACCCAGCTGACTTTAAAACACACACCACGTGCTCATTTATTCTTTCTAGTTTCTGTCACGTAATTTCCCCTTGGCCAGCCACCCAGGAAGTAACCGTCACCACGGTGCTGAATAAAATGTGTTTTTTTGAGTATTGACTGTGTTCCTTAGTCAAAGGGAAAACTTGTGTATTTCACTATTAACTGGGATGTTTGTTATCGGTATTTTAAAAATATGCATCACTTATCAATCTATGAAAATTCTATTATATTACTGGTTTAAAGACATGAATCGATGAAAAATAAATTTCAAATTTTTTGCCTCTTTTAACTAAAACAAATTATTTTGATTCCTCATGCATGAGAAACTATTTTAGAATTCCATATTATGATATATTTTCTAGAAAATGTTTTGCATAGAACTTTTTTCTATTATGGTAATGGAAACTGTGGCCTGTAAATCTTTTTTTAAATACTGTCTTTCAGTGATTTTGATATTAAAATTAAGGTAGATAATGAAAAAGCGTTTGCTGTTGCCTGGCAATATGAGTCAAATGGGTTATTTTACCTTCACATTTTATTATGAAAAATTTTAAACAGGAAGCAACTTGAAATACAGTAAATACCTATACATCTCAACCATTAGCATTTTACTTTCATTTTTTAATTCAGATATCTTTCAATGTCTACTTGTCTAACTGCCTATCTATTATATAACATGTACCACCTATCGATCTCCTATCTATACATAGTCATCTTTGCAAACAATCAGTGAGCCGAACATATTATGTAATGTATTTAATTCCTAGAGAATGTATAGCATTAACTATGTAATGTATAATGCACAGCATACGACATGTGGCATAATATTGGTCACTCAATTGCTATTACGTGAAATTGCCCTGACATACATTTCTATACCATAAGGAACGTTTACACAAAATGCAAACCCACAGAACACATAAGGATGCGCAGCGTTTAAGGATCTATAGGTGCATCGAACCACGGTAATCAAGAAGAAGGGAAGAGTGAAGGGAAACCCATCACCTTGATTGGCGGGCAAGGGCGCGTGTGTCTGACGGAGCCCCACGGATACTGGCCAGATACAGCCTCGGGCTTAACTTTCACTTCAAGCATCACAAGGTTCATTTTGCTCGTTTTCATGCATAGTGTGTATGTCTGATATCATTTACACACGTGAATACTTCAAAACTGTGGAGTGTCAATCACACGGGTTTTGTCACTTACCACCGGATGGCTGTGGCCCGCTGCTGTTCAGCATGTCGCCCGCACAGCTGTCCGGACCCCAGTTCCGGCTCCATTCCCAGGCCTGACCTTCGAGTGGAGCTGGCTCCGGCCCAGGGTGGACCCAGAGAAGTACCGCACCCCACCCGGTCACTCTCAGGCTTAGGGATATGGGCCGTCCCAGCGGACCTAAGAGAGAACCTCAGGAATTTTGCTGAGAAACTGCAGAAATTCTTTTGCCGCTGGAATGGGTGCTCCTTCAGCTCCTTCTGAGCAAGTTTCTGCTGCTCCAGAGAGAAGAACTTGACTATTCATGAGGATGCTACAACTGAAGCAGAGCAGCCACTCGAAACATTCTAGAATATTCCGTTGGATAACCAGCAGAGTTCTTGGACTTTCTAACATTGAAGTCAATATTCTCTCCCATTTTTTTTTTTCGTTTTGTTCTTCTCTGGTTCGAGGTTCGTCTTTCATACCTGCATGAAAAATAGGCTTGACTCATGCTGAATATTGTGTTAAGCCAATCGTCTCTCTTGCAAATGACGCACGATCAATATCACTCAGCCTCAGTAATAAGATGCTTTAGACACTTCAGCTGCTCAATATGGCTTATTCCATAATTGATGAAATATTTCAAGATCAGTAGAAAGAATTTAAATATACCCTGCTGTTGGCATATTTAATAATTCATGCCCGTACTAAAGCAAAGAAGATTTTTTTTTCCTCCCCTCCGGGATTTCGCATGCACTCAGAAGCTTGCTTTCAGTGAGGATAAGAAATAATCCAGGAGGCTGTTAATTTCAGGGTCACACCCCGATGGCGTGCAGGGTGTTGTCACATGTAAGGACAACAGCACAGGCTTCGGCGAGCTCAAGTTTGTTAACTGAAAGAACATAGCGACAGGATTCAGTTCTTGTGGGTCCTGGGACAGGCAACAGATAGGAGATCGCTTCGAAGACCCTCCGTGTGGGGCGTAATTGGAAAAATTCACCTAGTTCTTTTAGTTAAAACTGCTGTCTTTGCCCACCAGGGCAGAAGTGTTCTCTGCTGTGGTTTAGTAGGAAAAAAATCATCTACTAGTTTAAAATTAAAAATGTAAGAGTGGAAAAGGCCGATTAAAACAGAGCCTATAAAGAAATGATTGCTTAAATGCATATATAGTGTTGTTAAAGGTTCTTAGAACGTAACTGTGTTATATTTTTAATAGGCACATATTTATGTATATGTGCACATATTTGTATTTCATCTATCATCTATCTAGTACCTATCTATCATCTGTTTATATATTTTATCTGTCATCTATTATCCATCATCTGTCTCATCCATCATCTGTCTGCGTGTCTAACCATTTAACCGTCTAAAACAATAATATTAGTATTTATTTCCTCTAACCACTGATTTTTCTTTCCTCAGAATTTTATGCATTTTTAAAATGTTCAAAACGAGTTCACCTAAATTTGAATTACTATTGAATTCCAAACATAAGCGTGCAGTCAGTGTAGTAGGATGGTGTCGAATTTTATGGACGGTCTGGATGAAAACTGTCCATGATCCTCTTACGCTTTGGTACAAATCTTTGTTTCTATGTGAAGTATCTTTGTGCAAAAAGCGGTCGTGATACAAAGTATCTCCCCACTGGAAGAAGCTTTCGGCCAAACGAGCAAACGCGACAGGATATTTAAAAACGAATCTCAGCTCTAAATACTCCGTGGTTTTCCTTACTTGCCTAGCACAAATTGCTTCCATGTACTAAAATAATAACTGATTTTCAAACACGCCCGAAAAATAAATGGCACTTGGTGGCTCCAAAAATCTCTGACGCCGTAACGACGGAGACGCCTGTGTTTACGGCCGTGGTGAGTGCGTTCGTGTGACGCGGTTAAGGGTCACACCGGGCGGCTGGTGGCGTCTGCTCACGGGAAGCAACCGAGTCAGCGGCTGGGCGTAATTAAGACGCGTGAGCAAGGCTGTCGACATGGGGTTGGACAGGGCCACGCAAGGTGACGCGTTGCTTGCCCCAATGTCCTTGTGTCCACTGCAGCAGACGAGCAAGGATTGCCTGCAAGTGTGTCCGTCTGTGCATGGTCCCCCTGGGACCAGTGGAAGGGTGTCCCATGCCATCTGGGGCCCTTGCTCTGGGCGGTGACGTTCATTCTGCAGTAGGGATTTTATCGAGTTTTTTTTTTCTTCTTCCAACAGGGGGAGGCGGGTTATTGACCTTGGTCGGGCCCAGATTCTCATCCTTAGAACAGGATCACATGAGACGATTTTAAGAAATAAAGGCACCACAAGCAAGAATCTCACAGTTTTCTCCTTCTGGAATTTCATTCTAAGTCTGTTTATAACTTCTGCTCTGTTCCTTTCCTTTAAGCTTCTTGCACGATCAGTTTTTCTTGTCATCTCACATTGTCCTTTTAAATGTTCCTCCCCAAACTAGTGCACTCGGTCCGGCTCGCTCCGCCCTCACGTACGGGTTCTACCTCACCAGTCCTGACGCTGGGTCTCGGTGCCCGTCTCGTGCGGGACCGTCTGCTGCCTTGTCACGTGATGAGCCGACGGCTCCCGATCAAGTTGTCACAACCCAAGGTGTCTCTACACTTCGACAAGTGCCCTTTGGGGCAGTCACGCCCAGTCTGTTCCATTGTCTAGACTCTGCAGAGTCCTGGAACGGAGGGTCGGTGAACTCACCTCTAATTCTACCCCCTCTTCCGTATTCTAATGGACACGTCTGATCAGTGCGAAGTCCGCCTCCAGAATCCATCCAGAATTCAGCCCTTCCCTCCTGCTCCACACTGGCACCGCCGTCAAGATAATAGGTCACCGAGCTATGTAGCCTGTGACACAAACGTGGCCCACTGCGTGTTTCCACAAGTGGTTCTGCTGGGCAGGCAGCCGCGAGTGCGCATTCAGGCGCCGTCTCTGTGTGTGGTGCTGCTGTCCACTGCGGTTCCAGGGTTTACTGTTTTCACTAGGCACCACGTGGCTGCAAAAACCTAAAACATGTACTTGTTCTGTGGCCCCTTTTCAGAAAAAGAAAAATATCGCCGTCCTCTGCTCTGTGTCGTCTCCAGGGGTCTCCAAACTCCGACTCCCGATACGCTCTAATCTGTGTTTTCGTACAGCGCCGTGAGTGATGTCTCACTTTTAAAAACACCAGCTCGGTGGCCTGACGTCAGTGGCCACTGTGCAACAGTGACGTGAATGCAGAAGGAAACCCTCCCTCCCCGCCTTAGCCCCTCGCTGGGATCGTCTCTCAGCAGCGTGATGCTGTCACGTGCCGTTTCCTCTTCCCCGCATGTGGTTTGCCGTTATTCTCCACCTCGGTCCCTTTCGTTCATCCGTCAGGTCATAAGCTGGTTATAGTTTCTTTAGGATTCTTTTAAGACAGCTCCACCCGTATCAATGGGCCGCTTCTCCCGTTTGGGGTTCTCAGTGGTGCTGTTCCTGCCGCTCCCACCAGGGCTCTCTGTTGCGCACGGGCACACCTGTCCCTGCGCCTTCCAGCAGGGCCGTCTGGTGCTCACTGCCACCTTGACCGTACAAAGCAGGGCCACACGGCTGGACTGCTCCGATGAGAAAGCCACCACTTCTGCCCGCAGGTGGCCTCTGTCGTACTAGGAAGCGGTCCGTGGCGCCACTAGCCTCAGCACGTGGCAGCTGCTGCCAGCGTCACTATGGATGATGCTAACGGTGGTGGGTGTTTGGCACACGTGGGCTGATTTTGAGCAGAGAGTCACGGGCCTGATCGTAGCCCACGGGGACACAGAAACTTGACGTTGTCTCGGGGTGTCACAATAGGAAGAAAGAATGCACGTTTTAAGGGAACACTAAACCGATAAGGACTAAGGAAACAGATTAAGGAAGGACTTGTGCGAAGAGCAAGCAGATTTCTTCCCCGGCAAGAGAGGGGGTGGGGAATGGCCGCGGCTCCCCACGCCTGGCCCTCCGTTCAGAAGGTGGTGTGGCACCCGGTGGCCGTCCCCCGCACTCTGTTACACAGACAGTGACGATGCAAGACCCTGCACTTGTAGGACCGTTCGTGCTCTGCTCCCCAGCTGGTCAGACCTCATCGTCGCCGTGCGATTGTCCTCTTTCCCCAGCTGCAGAAGCAGCATCAATGCAGACGTCTGTATGCACCGCGAAGAAAGCACGCGGCTTTACTGCGAGGTGACGCGGGAGGTGAGTGGCCTCCGGCGATCATTTATGCCCCTTGTTTTAGGGAGCGGCGGGCCCCCTGCTATTGCAACAGATTAGGGGCATTATGATAATGGGACGAAAAGAGCACTTCAGTGTCCCTAGGCAGGGCCGAGTCACGGATGAGGCGAGCCACAGAATGCTTCGGCTCACCAACGGAAAGTGGGACGAAAGTGATCCCGAGGTGAAGCACACGGGCACACTTCGGAGGTGACCACGATTATTTCCATTTTATTTCATCATCCGAGAAAGGGTGAAACCGAAGGTCGGGGAGAAAATGAAGACAGAAGCACTCGGTAAGATTTTTTTTTTTTTGAAAGGTACCTTATTTATAAAGACCTTGAAATGTCGTCGTGAGACTCTCAGGCTCCGTGGGACCTCAGGCCGCATTGCGGGGAGTCGCATTTTTTGCAGGTTCACAAATGGCAAAGACCGTCAGCAGCAGCCGCAGAGAGAGAGAGAGAGAGAGAGAGAGAGAGAGAGACACGGAGCATCAGCTTGGAGGCATCTGAACGCTCTCTGTCACCTGTCACTTTTCTTTCGAAAACGCACCAGCAGCTCTTCACGGTCCCTGGCAGAGGGCAGAGCTTTCTCAGGAGCGACACCCTTCAGACGTAAGACCCGCCGACCCCCCGCCATAGCCTCGTCTTCATCGCCGACGCCCTCGCTGGCCCGCCCCTGCTCCGTGTTCGCACGAGTTCCTGAGCCCCTGCGTGCGTGGCACCGCACACGCTGGTCACCGCAGGAGCAGCCCTCGGCGCGTGAAGCGCGGACCGTCTTCACCGGACCAGGCCCTTGCAGCAGTGGGGACGCAGCCCGGCCGGTCCTCCGCACCGAGCATCTCCCGGGGCCCCCCGGCGGGGTGGGGCTGCGGATCCCGCAGGGCACAGTTCCGTCACTCTGCAGAGTCCCGACCGTTGTCTCATGACTCGTCCGTCTCCCATTCCGGGGGGCGTTGGGTCCATAACTGACTTAGCAGTGTCGAGGGCCCAGCTCCCGTCCCCTTAGAAAAAATGATAATAATAACTTCTGGAACAATTAATTCTGTGAATTTATGCATACTGCTTTGCATGATTCCCTGGACTGTCCTATTTATTCTTACCCTAAAACTCAAATACCTCTGGTACGTGACACTGAGTGCTCAATAATTTCCAAAAGGTGAGTGAACGACCTCGTCCTGTTTAAAATAGTTGTCACCAAGAATCTCTGAGGTTCCACGTGACCTATTAGAGGACAGGGTTCCACAAAAGAAGTTGTAATGTTTACTGAATTCAGGAAAAATGAGTACACTCGGTGTATGTCCGACAAACGTTGGTTCATCAGTACTTGATGGAGCAGCCAGTCCTGACGTGAGCTTGATGTAAGCCAGAAGCACAAGGGTCTCATGGATGCGGTTTCAAGTAGATTATTAGATTTCTGAGGCATCGTAGTGGTTCGACCTATTTCTTCCCCAACCGCACAACGACACAGGGTCATTCGATCTGTGCATCTACGTGTGTCTTGATCTGACGTCTCTGCTACA